>JAIUZE010045819.1:0-78593 GCA_022085475.1 Heliosperma pusillum | reverse complement strand
AAATAAATTAACTGGGCATTTAGGACCCCATTATATTTGATATACTATAAATATTACTTAAAAGTTAAGTATATATTTTTTATTAATTTGAGTCATATAATTGTTATATGATCAAATTAACACTTAATTATACAAGATAATTAAACATATGATTATAAGTATTTGTGGGACAAATATCAAAAATCAAAATGGACCATATAACACTAGTGGGGGCCGGATTATTTGAGTGGAGATCAATGATGATTGTTCTCATCTAATCCTACACTCCACCTTATGTTATGACACCATGATCATTACATTTACCACCAACACTCAAGTCATTTGCATGGGAATAAAAAATGAGCAAAATAAGAGCCACAAGGGCAATGACCATCCGGCCAAATAGGGCTACATAAGAGAACAAGAGTTGTTCTCATTTTGGATAACTTCATTTTGCTTATTTTTCCACTTCTCTTTCTAAACTCAACTTCTCTCTAAACTCTCTTATACACTAATATTCTCTACATATTACTAGTGTAGTAATACAATAATATTAGTAGTATTTTATCTTACTTATTATCTAGTTAATAATAAGGTAAGATTATTTGGGTTTAATCTTGGGTGCAACTAGAAGGAGACCTTCTACTTTGGAGGTTGTTTTATGGAGGATCATCCATTAATTTCATGCTCAAGAACAATAAGAAGGAGTTCTTATTGTGCCCATATTGAACCGAAAATACCCCATGTAAGGATGTTTTCGTCTTATATTTTCTTTTATGCTTTTATATTTGCATGCATGATAACTAGATCCTAAATCATTAAGTTAATGTAATTTAATGAACTAATTAGAGGAGTCTAATTAGAGGTCTAGGACTTTCAGAGTCTTCCCTGAGTCTTGGTTATTTGATATTGTTTACGTATGATGATGATATTGTATATAGATGATATTGGTATTGCTTATATACGATCATGATATTGTTCATATTTAATGATGATAATGTATGTTCATATGCTCCTGTTATATACGTTTTAATTTGATATGGCTGGGAGAACCCCTAGTTACTCCCCAATGACTGTGGCATTCATGTTTCATGAATGAACAGGTTACAGGTTGGTGTTGCATGGGGTTTTGACGAGTGAGCTAGCGAGCGTTATACTTATAGTGGTTCACCCTTAGCGTAGTAGTTTATATTAGTCTTATTACCTTCTTTGTGTTTTTATCAAGGGATCGTGATCCCTTGTAATTATTGAATTTACAAATTGTATAAACGATTTATTAAGTATGCTTTGATTTTATTATATAGTGACGTTCGCACTTTTGCTTTTAAATTTTAAAAAAAAATCTCATATTTCCTCTTTAAATCTACGAGTTTACTTTATTGTGAAATCGCGGGGTCTCACAACTTACCTCCGTCCCAGGGATGTAATTCAGGGACAAAGTTCTTTTTAAGGGGGTAGATAACATCGCGAGCAATTGATGACATAATTGTGTGGTAAATTCGGGTAATATCATCAACTATGGTGACGATTAATGTTACTGAGCGTGTTAGTGTTACTTAATTAGTGTGACAAAATAATGTGGTTATTGTACGTAACTCAAATGTTTTACTAGGTGTAATGTGGCATGTGATAACCATACGTGACCAAGGTCGCGACCAATTTTTATGGAAAATTGGAACCGTTCGAATACTTTATGCCATGTCAAGACACAAAGTAATAACATAAACACTAAGAACTCGTTACCCTTAGCATTATATATCTAGAACGACTCTCGTGGATGCCAATGAAAATGGATGTTCACAGAGATTCGGAGTAAGGGGTGTGGGTACGTATTAGGAAGCTCTTAAATCGAACACCTAATCCCGACCGCCTCGATAGCGGCCTCTACGAATGATTAGGGAAATCGTTCGTATTTGACATGTTATCGAATGTATGTATGCAATGCAACATCCAACGTTTTAACCCTAGCATGTGAAGTAGACTATGTCGGTGAACATGTAATTAGCACTCAATTATGCCGATACTGGGAGTTTAGAATGAATTACATACGAAAGGCAAAAAAATCATACAATTACAAAATAAGATGATTACAACGGATTACATGAATCTATGTCAGAAATATACTCAAAACGGAGATTTGAAGAAAAGGAAAAGGTTTGAAAAACTAAAAGACAGATTAGGAGCGATAATACAATTAATAGTTAATTAATTATGTAATTAAAGCTACGTCAAGGTGATCGGACCTGTCGCAAGCCGGATGCAAAGATATTACCCAGACTAGGCTAATAACAAATTAATGTAATTAGGGAAGTAGGGGTCGATCCTCAGGGAGATGGTGTTTCCTATAGAATGTGAAATGTCTTGCAATTGGATTTTATCTAACGAGTATATGGGTTTTGGGGTTTTGATTTCTAAACTAATGAAAAGCATAAATGAAAACAAAATAAAAGCAATTCAAAACGAAAACAATAAAGCAAGTGATGAATTAACAATGATAGAAAGAATCTAGGGAAGTAGGTTCACACATGTAGATTAACATATTGATGAAATTGGGTTTAAGACATGCAAATAATTCATTGTGAGTTCGTAAGAATGATGTGTTCATTACAATCATAGATCAGATGGTCTAGCAGGCTTTTAGGCAATTTACTAGGTCTTAATCTACCATGTCATGCTTTGTCTATTCAATTCACGTATTTCTACCTTGGAAAAGAATTCCCTTTTAGTCAATGATTTTGATCAGGAATCGTTAACTATCGTTATAGTCCAAACATGCATAGACACAATGTTTTAAAAGCACAATTTCTTTTATCCAATTATCATCTTTTAATCAACCTACATGGCTACCCTACATCCTAGAAAAACGACTACTCACTCATGGCGATGTTTAAATCTAAGATGATATTAACAATGAAAACTAGGATAGACATGTTTATTTGGTTTTGACAATAGTTTAAGACTCTTTATATGACGATAATAACGACGCTAAATTGACAATCTAATGAAATGAAATGACGATTATAACGATACCAAAATGAATCTAAGATAACATTGATGGAAAATAACAATCAAAATAGAAAACATAAAGGCTTTAAACAAAAGATAAAATAGGAATACCTAGATGACGATCAATAACGATAATGATGAATGTAAACAACCGTAATAGAAATTCCTTGCATAGAATAGTCGATCCACGAATTACAACGCTTGAACCACTTAAATTCGATTACAAAGATGAAATTCTTATTGATCTAGGCTAAGGCTTTGATGTAGAAAAGACAGAAATAAACTAAGAAACTAAGGACAAAAAGAAGAAGAAAATGAGAGAAGAGAGGCTAGGTCTCCCTCCTTCTAATCTAGGGTTTTTGTAAAGAGAAGTGTAGAAGAGAATTGTGTGAAGTACATCTCATTGAGGTGGCTGAGGCATCCTTTATATAGCAGTAGGGTTTCGTGGGGAAGGGGTCATGCATTCATCACATAAGACAAAAGGAGGAAGTAGAAGCAAAAGCTCGAACCAGCAGAGATACCCGATCGGGTACACCACTTACCCAATCGGGTAAGTTGTGATCTTGGTCAATTGACTTTCGTTTCATCTCCCCTTGCATATGACTTGACTTTCATTATCCCCCTTGACCTCTTGAGTCTGGTTTGTTTATAGGGTTTGATGTAAAATGATGAGTTCTTCGCCTAACTGATCGATCTTCCGACAAGTGCGAAATCGTCTTTGCTTCTTCTTTCTTTTGAAATAGTGAACCTTTTTTAAATGCCTTTGACTTGGTCAAGCTTGCTTCTTCAAATCGTCGGGTTCTAGGCAAATGCTCGGAAATATAGAAAAAGGGCGTAGAAACGTCACTTTCCCTACAAAACAGGTTAGAACATAGGAATTCGCCTAGAAGACGATATTAGCTCATAAAATGGCTTAACAAAGCACAAATGATATACAAAACCGAGCTAAATTAGGGTTAAAATCATACAAATATTCACTTATCAAACTCCCCCAAGCTAAACCCTTGCTTGTCCTCAAGCAAACGTAACAAACAATACCAGGACAAGGGTTGCAAGCATTGGCGACTACACCATCAAGAAACAAATCTCAACGTAAAACTTTGGAAACATAATGAATCACAACCCAAAAACAACGTGGGCAAGAATGATACATAAACATGGCTGAGATTTACATAACGGCGCAACACAAAGAATTTCACTACAGAATTTTCGGCTCTTGCATGATCTTTTTGACAAATGGACTCTCACGGCATACTCGAACACTCACGTATGTAAAAGGTGATTTCTTTATGTGTAAATGTTTTTGAGACACTCACCTATCTACGACTTATGAAAATGTGTCCGCAGTCTAATATGGTAAACAATTCAAAACACAAGTCAAAGATCACAATGCACATAGAAAAGAAGCCGAAAAATATGAAGAAGGCTTTGGGAAATGGGTGAAAGGTGGACAAACAGTTATGGTCATGTGAAGGTTAGAATGAGCTAGCAACTGACCAATGATAAATGAATACTCAATTCAAACCTTCGATTAATTCCCGAAAGACGAATAACGAAGCCAGAAGGAACGGATTGGCTTATTACACACGAAACACAAGAGTGAACTCCTTCTAACATTGAATTGACATTTTGAGGAGATACTCACAACTTCTTTTTTTTCATTCTTTTTTTTTCAAATTTTTCATTTTTCTATTTCATTTTTTTTCCTTTTGAACATAACATCACTTCTTGAACATTTTGGTTCTCCTAAATTCACTTTGACATAAAAGAACAAATCTTCTCAAAAGAGCACCCATACACCATAGTCTAGCTACTAGCTCAACAAGGTAGGCAGTTTTTATATGTAGCTATTATCTTGTGAAACATTTGTATGAAGGGGCTAATTTTGAGGGGTAATTCAAAGTGAAAAAGGCTTCAAATCTTAGTTAATCATGAATGCAATGCTTATAACAATGAAATGAGAACCATAATTATGCGTTTTGACATGACACACATCACAAGGAGAACTACACACACCTAGATGAGACTGGGTATAGATGTACCAGCCTAAGGTGGTTCTACCTTACAATATATGTAGCTTGCCAAATGTCAAGATCAAGCGTACTCATCTATAGATTCATTCCATGCCTACTGTGTACAAGACTTCCCTATGCATGCACAATTCAATGAATATTGAATTATTATCTTTTGAAAGCTCTAAGTTTGGGAAATGTAACATGACAGCATAGTAAACAAGTAAACAAAGCATGAAAAGCATTCAATGATGTTCAAAATTTTAAATTTTTCTCTTATTCAAAAATTTGAAAAATATAAACAACTAAAATGCAAAATGGAAAAATGCAATCCCTCCCCCAAGCTAAACATCACATTGTCCTCAATGTGAGCACAAAGACTGAATATGCAACGAGATGCTTAATGGGAAGACGGGTAAAAAGGGAAGAAAAAAAATGAAAGGAGAGTGAAGCTTACTAGTCAGCGAGGACTCCCCCAAGCTAGTGTTTTGGACTTGACAAGGAAGGTCTTTATAGATTCTTCAAAAAGTCCTTCATCTGCAAAATAAATCTAACAAAACAACGAAAAAAATGCAAAAAGAAAGGAACACGGGTTGCCTCCCGAGAAGCGCTGGTTTAACGTCTCGCTCGACGAATTCTTCTATGAAATCATCTGGTTGGGGATTGATGCTCTATATAGATAATATCTAAGCATCCGATCATGGAATTGCTATAGTAGAGTTTCAATCGGTGTCCATTGACCTTGAATTTTTCACCATTACTAGCCATTATTTCCACATAACTGGATTTGCTTACATATGTGACAGTGAATGGTCCAGACCATCGTGATCGAAGTTTACCCGGAAAAATTTTCAAACGGGAGTTGAAGAGAAGTACTTGGTCACCGACATTGAATTCTTTTCTGATTATCCTCTTTTCGTGCCAACGCTTCGTTTTCTCTTTATAAATCCTAGAATTCTCGTAAGCTTGCAAACGAAACTCTTCTAGCTCATTGAGTTGCAAAAGTCGTCTTTCAGCCCTAAGCTTAGTGTCTAAGTTGAGTTCTTTGATAGCCCAGTGAGCTTTGTACTCTATTTCAACAGGGAGATGACAGGCCTTTCCATCAACCAACCGATAAGGAGATGTTCCAATCAGGGTTTTGAAAGCTGTGCGATAAGCCCATAAGGTGTCATCGAGCTTATTACTCCAATCTGTTCTAGACTTCTACTTGACCGCTGGTCTGGGGGTGGTAGGCTAATCCTCGTATGTGATACACACCGTACTTGGCAAGCAGAGTGTCTAACTGCTTTTCTCCGAAATGAGTTCCTCGATCACTTATCACGGCTCTGGGTACACCAAAACGCAGAAAGATGATCTTTTTAAACAGCCGTAACAGCTCTAGCTGTTGGAGTACGTGTCCTGCACAATAGTGCGCCACATAATAAATCTTATTATGGAATATAATTGGGATAATTATTGACTATATATATGATTACTCAGTTGATTAACGTAAATCAATAACGGTTGGCTAACTAGAGTTTGACGTTATTGTCGTTTGACGGCGGTGATCAACTGATCCCTTTCGGTCACACCTAAAGGATGAAATCCAAATAGTAACTAATTATGTGTATACGATACAGTTAATTAGTACATTACATATATTCGATATGTACGAGAGTTAATTGTTAGAAATTGAGTTAAGAACTCAAATTCGATTAAGCTTATTTTTCAATTATGCGATAATTGACTAATAAATTTATATCTTATTTTAATACGATTAAATAAGATTTAACTTAGTAATTAATCGTTAAATTACTAAATTAGGTGAGGTTTTGATATAGAGGTAATTAGTTAATTATATTTACAAGGAGTTGTAAAATAAATTAACCATGTATTGTGGGACCCATTATATATTGATATAATGGTAAAATATTACTTAAAATGTTAAGTACATATTATTTATTTAATTGAGTCATATAATTGTTATATGATCAAATTAATACTTAATTATACAAGATAATTAACCATATGATCAATAAGTATTTGTGACACAAATATCAAAAATCAAAATGGACCTAACTAGGCCAAAATGGCCGGTTGGATTGTAGTTAGAAGGGTGATGATTTTTGTTCTTGTTTTTACTCTTTAGTTACTTATTGAAAGTGACATAACAAGTAGAAATAATCATCATATATACTACAACACTCCACTCTAATGCATGTGATCAAATTGAATAAAATAATAGTCCATTTTGGACTATGTCATCCGGCCAATTTGGCTTTATAATGAACAATTGTTGTTCATCATTTATCACTTCATTTTGTGCAATTGTCATACTTCTTTCTAAAATTCTTCCTCTCACTAAAAACTCTCAAATACCAATATTTACTAAGTATTACTAGTGTAGTAATATAGTCATAATATTAGTAGCATAATATCTATCTTATTATCTAGTTAATAATAAGAGTAGATTATTTGGGTTAATCTTGGTGCAACTTAGAGGAGATCTTCTACTTTGGAGATTGTTTGTGTACATCCATATTTATAGCTCAAGAACAACAAGATGGAGTTCTTGTTGTGCCCTTATATTTTCCATATCAATGTGAGGAAATTTCTTCTCTTATATAAATGTCTTTATATTTGAATGCATGTTACATAGATCATTAAATACTAAATTAACAAGTAATTTAGCAACTAATTAGAAGAGTCTAATTAAGGTCTATGGACTTTCATGTGGTATCAGAGCTAGCTTGTAGCATGCATGTTCATTTTGGACATTTTTATTAAAGTTATAAGATAACTAATAAATCAAAGATTTGGAGTTAAAATACGATTCTGACAAAATTTTTTGGTGCATGTATACCTACTGACCTCAAAATGTTTTTGGTCAAATTTCGTGATTTTAGGGATTAATTTACTATTTATTTTGATTTTTGGCGTTTAAACCGAGTTAACATGCATTTTATGAGTTAAAAGTTAACTAAAAATAGTTTCATGTTGATTCTGGCCATGAAATTTTAATATGATCTCACATGCATTTCTTACATATTGTATGTAAAATTTCGTGACTTTTACTTATGTATTGCATGTTTATTGATTTTTATACGATAAAAGTCGATAATATGAGATTATAATGTTCATAAAAATGAAACGTCCGTTTATGGTCTTGAAAATTTTTTGTACATTTTACATTCTAATTTTGATACTCCGGGTGAACTTTCATAATTTGATTCACTGTTTTACTATATCTAATGTTTTTATTTGATAAAACCATTAAATACAAAGCTATTTGTTCATAAAATTAATTTAAATTTTTTGAGCAAATGTTTTTTATTTTTATAGTTCCCTTCCATTGTTCCAGACTTAAAAAATTTTTGGTTTTCCCTTCATGAATTTATAATGTTTATATTTTACTTTGGTTTTAATTTCATAATTGTTATGGAGTTAAAAACGTAATATTTAGCAAATGAAATCAAATCGATCTAATTTGAACAAAAAAAATAGTAGTGACTATTTTGAGGTCTAAAACAGTTTAGGTTAATTAGTTTTTGAATTAAATGCCGATTAACTGTGATATTGATTTTTAATGGTTAAAAATCAATGAATCCCGAAGAAATCGAGCTACAATGAGCATGAATTGAACTTAGGACGATTTTGGCATGAATTTTGCAGCAATTTATTTTATTTATGTTTGAATGAATGAATGTCATTTATTTAATAATTTATGCAAATTTTGTACCTAGTATGGCCTAGTTATTTTTTATCGTTATTACCCGTAATGTAAGGGAATAACGGTTTGTTTTGTAATTTTATTGCGATCTCGTATCGCCGGTTTGTATAATTTAATAATTTTATTTTATAGAATAAATGTATAATAGGAATTTGTATATTTGTATATTTGTAATTATTTTTCCTGAAGACCGGTGACTCCCTCAAGACGGTCCATGTTTGTACCGATAGTGTTTCCCTAAGTGAAGAGGCAAGGGACCAAGGAGTTGGTTTCCGAATTTGTAACTATCTAGTTAATTTTGATTAGCTAGGTGGCCATACTAAGATTTTATTGTTGCTTGGTTGCTTGCTTTATTTTTCGCTCATGCCAAAATCGTCACACATGCAATTTTATTTCTCGATTGTCAATTCAACGTTATTCACAATTCACCGACTTAGTTCGCTTATAGGGAATTAATAACAACATTGACAAGACCTCTCACATAACTTAAAAAATTGAGATTTAGCCTTACCAATTAGTAACACCTATGAACCCCGTGTTCATTAGGGCTACCACGCTCGGGGGTCCCTTTTTACCTCGGGTAAGTAGGGTGATGCGATCACAAGCCAAAATTGGATTGGACTCAACGAGATAAGCGTTATCTTGGGACTAGGAGATGGATTTAGTTGAAATCCGTCAACCAAGAGTTCTAAGTGTAGAATTAGTCAAGTATTGACTTACCATTTTTTAGATAAAGGTAGCATGCGATGACTATTTTTGTCTAAAGATGGGTCTTGGAATCACTTATGTAATTTCGTGAGGGGTCATTATATGAGTGACTTGTTTAAAATTGTTTTTACAAGTGAAGTAAATTATAGCAATGAATGTTTATTTTCCGTTCATATTTATTCGCGCAATGACAAATATTTATCCTTCTACGAACTTCTAAATCCGTTCAATCGTGGAAAGGAGTTTTCATTATTTTATACGGTAGCATTTTGATTGCGATCTCCATTTAAACCACCGTAACTAAAGACAAAATGAATTTTATCTTTTGATCCTCATATTCACCATTGCAAATGTCTCTTATGAAGAGTAAATGAATAAGTCACACTCAGTTAAAAACGTTTTGATTTTTAGTGACGTCTTCTCATAACAATGGTACATCAATCTTTTCCCTCCAACGAAAATATTTTATTTTTGGTATGTCGTCATAATGCTCCTTATCGAGGCTTACCTCAAAAGAGGCCAAATCAGTTGTGACGACTACGTTAATCGATTTATTTAAAAATCGTGAATAACCAAATACCGTAGTCACTTCATAAAAAGTTTATCCTTTTGAAGGAAAAACCATGAATGAAATGAAGAATAGTCTTCACAATAATTCTAATATACTTGTTTAAGTAGAGATTCATGAAAGTGTGTGGGAGCACTAAGAATGATGTTTATATTCTTAATTGATAAGACGAGGTTCAAGAGTAGGTTGGCACGAGTTTGGCACAAGCCTAGGGTAAAAGGCAAGACTATTTTGAATAGTAAAGTCAAAACCCAAGTAAGGTGTCGAACCCAACTTTTGACGATTCTATTTTTACAGTGTAGGACACAAGAAAAGAATTTGCCCCAAGTTTTCTAAAGAGTTAGAAATTGGGTGTACTATTTTCACCCATAATATCTATATGATCGACATTTATTTTGCTAAATGCAATTTTTGGGTATTAGATACCCATTATGGTTTTCATCAATGTATTCAATGCATATAATAATGATTCGTGCGACGACTAACCATGATTAAATGTCGACCTACAAGGGAAATATAACTATTGTAGTTTTATTTCTATAGAGACATATAAAAGTTATAATGTGATCAATCTAGTTTTGGATTTAGAGGTATACTTTAATGAACGTTATTATATTCATGACCTCTAAATAAAGAATATAGTATCCACTTTAGTGTACGACACAAGTGTTTCACTTTTGTGAATAGAACAAGCGTTGTATCTTTTTATGCCTATACTTGGTCAATGGTTATCCCATACCAATCAAAGGTAATTATATTCTTGACCTAAACTAGTAATTACTTGTCATATAGATTGTAAAAGGCTCAAAATTGGTGACCCTAATCTAATCTTAATTCTGGATTGTGTAGCACATTAAGAGGCTAGTATTGACAACTATCCCTAAACCATCTGATTTTGAATCTTATGGTGCGTACGAATCTTGTATTCAAGGCAAGATGATTCGTGCCCTTTTTATTGAAAAGGAAATCGAACTAGTGAGTTATTGGCCATATTACATAAGAATATGTGTGGTCCAATAACAAACACAACCAGAGATGGTAATGACTACTTCACTTTATTTACCGACGATTTAAGTAGATATTGTGTTTGATTCTACTTAATGAGGTGCTAAGAGAAATCTTTGAAAAGTTCAAAGAGCTTCAATGTGAAGTAGTTAACCACCAAGATTATTAGATAGTGGACTTACGACCAAATTGTAACAAGAAATATCTAAGTATTGAGTTTGATTTTCACCAAAAGTATTGTGAATAGTTTCACAAGTTAACTTCTCTAACACAAATTATGAGATAAGGCGTTGTTGAATAGAGAAACAGAACCTTATACGATATGGTTTTGTCTTTGTCAAGTCAAAATGAGCCATTTGACTAACCTTGGGATCTTAATATTTTTTTGTCTGCTATTTCTTTTCCCACCATATTAAAGCACATTCAAACAGTCTTATTTCATCCCATATACGATATGGATGGGTAGCGTACCTAATTTATAAGTTATTTGAATGAAACAAGTGCTCAATAATCCCACATTGACCACGAGAACAAAGCGTTTGTGACTCGTGATGCTGTCTTTCATTAAAAATACGATTATTTCTTGATAAGACAGAGTGGAAGAAAATGTTTTAAGAGCCACAAACTGAGCATATGGTCCGGAAAAGGTTTTCCTCATTGCTTGTTCAGTGGTTGTTTCTTCGTAACATAAGAGGTCAGGTGGAATTTTATCACTTCTTTATAGCGATGAATTCTAATCTGTGACTTATAAAAGACTGTTTCTAGTCCTAACTTCTTGCTATGGCTTAGAGTCATGTGATTCGTAATGGACTCCATGCATGATGATCAGATATGTGACCTGGTAAATTTTACTTGAAGAAGTACAACCTCTTCAATGTAAATTGATTTTTAAGATCGAAATTTGCATGGATGAACATTAAAATGTTTCAAAAGATAAATTGGTAGGCAAAGAGTTTTGCACCAACCTTATTTCTTCGATCCATTCGAATATACTTAGCAATTACAGCTCAAGAACCACTTTCTTGGATACGATTCTAGAAGAGGTAGTATATTTTATATTCACCTGTGTGTTCGTAGATCCTAATTATCCTAAGTTAATTTGCAAGCTTAAGAGTATGTCTTAAGTAAGCACTAAAGAGTTGGAATTAGTGTGTCAATCATGTTGTAAAATATTTCTCGATATCTCGAGGAATTATGTTTATACATGAAGTTTAGTGGGAGTAATGTGGTGTGCATCAGTCTTATATGTGGAGACATATTGATCATTTTAGATGATGGAATATTTTGGAGAAGTAGAATACATCTTTTAGATATCTGGATTTATGAAGATAAATCTAAAAGGATATTAGCGTTGAGTCAAAATTCTTATATTGATAAGATCTTTGACTAGTTCAAGGAAGTTGAACACATGATAAATTGATTCCTTTTTGCTTCCGTTGCGGGATCAATTATATACGATGTGATGTATACTCAATCTGACATTTCGCCTGCTTTGAGCATGACAAGTCGTTTGCAATCAAATCCAAGAGAGAGTCACTTGATAGCCATAAAGAACATTCTTAAGTACTTGCGAAGGACTAAAGATATGTTCCATATGTTTGGAGTTTATAGTGAGTTGTAAGAGTTTACACAGACTTCAGTTTCCAATTTGATCAAAGTGATTTGAAATCACGAACTGGCTGTGTTTTATAGAAGATTTATCTGTTGGAATAGTTCCAAGCAGAAAAGACTATTGGAAAGGTTCCAAGTAGGAGTAACATTTTCAAATATAAATGTCATGTATCCGCTGGAAGTGTTCCAGGCAATTTATCATTGCGGATTTCCCAACGGAAATGGAGTACATTGAGTCATATGATGATGCATATGAAAGTAGCTTGGATTATTCGACAATATTGGAGGGACTAGAAATAGTTCCTATAGCTGGATATCCTATCCCATTATACTGGTAAAACAGTGGGAGCTACATTTAGGCCAAGAGTCCTATGTCTAGATTCAAACCTAAACACGTACTCAGAAAGTTTTATGTAATATGAGATTACATAGACAAAAAGAAATAGCGATCAGAACGATGGGAGAGATGCAAGTATTGCTAATCCATTAGCTATGCTTTTGCAGGCTGAACATGATAGTCATGTAATTTCAATGGGGATTGAAATATATATACCTGAATTGCTAAAGATTATGAGATATGAAATTATTGATAGCGTATCAATTTTTCCAAATATTTGATAATCGCATTCATTGTTAGAGTTTCATTAAAAACTCCTTTATTTAGTTTAACTAAATTTTAATACTTTGTTTATCCGAATTGGTTAAAAGAAAAGTTGAACCCAATTCAAGTGAACAAGATGAACTTAGTGTTTTGTCCCTAGTTACTCATTTGAGGTGACGTCTTGAAGTGACTAGATTGTAAGTCGATCGATGTTTGGTTCAGCACCATGAGGTCATGGAGATGACTGGTCGTTTACATAGACAGACTGTTGAGACACTCTGTTGGGCAATGACCATAATAGAGTCCCTTATCAAAATTGTTGAAGCCTGGTCGTGGCGGGGATTTCTATTTTATTCCTATGAGTCAATTCTTTAGACTGGCGACCATTTACCTGAGTCAGTGTAGTTTCCGTTTGACTTTGGTTTTTGTCCTAGGTCGTGCCGTGAAAGGAGGCCGATGGACATCTTCTGGGTCATGGTGATCTGCATCATACAGTGTAAGATGGGTCAACAAAATTGTCCACCCACGTTGGGTATTAACATCTTTGGGCCACTCGAGGAGTAGTAACTGGAAATGCGTGGCCACGCTCGGAAGAGATCTCTGGTAGATTTTCGGTCAGACAGTTACTCTCCCAGATCGAGAAAACCACTCTATTTATAATTTTCAATTGCAAGTGCGACCTGTAAGACACCTTGCAATGAGTGGGAGGATGTGACGCAAAAGAGACAAGAGAATCGGTAGCACACAACTTGTCGAGACAAGTGAGAGATATTGTTGGAGTAGGAGTCCTCCGCAATAGTGTTGCTACATGCACAACTTGTATCGGACAAGTGGGAGATTGTTGGAGTAAGTGTCCTCCACAATAGTGCATTTATATAATAAATCTCATTTGGAATATACGTGGCATGATTAGTATATTGTGATACTCCACGTCAGTTGATTAACGTAAATCGGTAACGCTCGGCTGACTAGAGTTTGACGTTATTGTCGTATGACGGCGGTGATCAACTGATCCCTTTAGGTCACACCTATAGGATGAGACCCAAATAGAATACTAATTATTTGTATACGATACAGTTTAATTAGAGCATTACATATATTTGATATGTACGTTTAGTTACGAGAGGTATTTATTGGAAATTGAGTTGGGAACTCATTCCACTTAAGTTTATTAGTCAATTATACGATAACTGACTGAATAAATTTTACGTCTTATTTTAATATGATTGAATAAGATTTAATTTAGTGATTAATAGTTAATTCATTAAATTAGTTGAGGTTATGCATATACTTTGAGGTAGACGTGATTAGTTAATTATATTTACAAGGAGTTGTAAAATAAACTAAATAGGCATTGTGGGACCCATTATATATTGATATAATGATAAAATATCACTTAAAAGTTAAGTGTATAGTATTTATTAATTTGAGTCATATAATTGTTATATGATCAAATTAACCCTTAATTATACAAGATAATTAAACATATGATTATAAGTATTTGTGGGACAAATATCAAAAATCAAAATGGACCACATGACACTAGTGGGAGCCGAAATCATGTAGTGTATAACATGATGGTTGTTGTTTCTTGTATCACACTACAACATGTGATCATGTCATGTTTATGACACATGATCATATTCTTATTCACTCCTACACTCAACTATTTTGCATGAGATTATTTTAAGCAAAATAAGAGGCCACTAGGGCTCTCTTTTGGCCGGACCATGTGTCCTTAAATGGACAATATTGTTGTTCATTTTATAACACAAGTTCATTCTTATTTTGCATGCTTATCACTCTAAAATCCTCATCTCTCTAAAAACTCTCAAACACTAATATTTTTCTTATTACTAGAGTAGTAATAAATCTAATATTAGTTCATATTATCACTTGTATTTTCTAGTCAAAAACTAAGTGATTAGTTTGGGTTTAATCTTGGGTGCAACAAGAAGGAGACCTTCTACTTTGGAGGTTATTTTATGGAGGATCATCCACTAAATACATGCTCAAGAAGTCAAGAACAATAAGAAGGAGTTCTTATTGTGCACCATATTGGCCGAAAATTTCCATTGTAAGGAAATTTCATCTTATCTTTATATTTATACTTTTATATTTTCATGCATGATAACTAGATCCTAAATCATTAAGTTAAAGTAATTTAATGAACTAATTAGAGGAGTCTAATTAGAGGTCTAGGACTTTCAGTAAGGGAATACCGATTCGGTTGTAATTTTATTTGCGATCTCGTATCGCCGTTTGTAATAATTTAATTTCATTTTTAGATCAAATGTATAATAGGAATTTTATTTGTATCTTTTTTAATTAATTATTATGAATACGAAGATTCCCGAAGTTGGTGTTCCAAAAGACGGTGCCTTTTTGGAGCGTGTTCCATGAAGAGGCAAGGGACCAAGGAGTTGGTTTCCGATTTTGTAATCTACTAGTTAATTAGATTAGCTAGGTGGCCATACTAGGATTTATTATTTGCTTGCTTTATGTTTTTCCGCACATGCCAAAATCGCCAACATGCATTTTTATTTCTCGATTGTCAATTCAAAGTTATTCAAAATTCACCGACTTAGTTCGCTTATAGGGAATTAATAACTAAATTGACAAGACCTCTCACATGACTTAAAACACTTGAGATTAGCCTTACCAAATAGTAACACCTATGAATCCCGTGTTCATTAGGGCTACCACGCTCGTGGCTCCCTTTTTACCTCGGGTTAGTAGGGTGATACGATCACAAGCTAAAATTGGATTGGACTCAACGTGATAAGCGTTATCTTGGGACTAGGAGATGGATTTAGTTGAAATCCGTCAACCAAGAGTTCTAAGGGTAGAATTAGTCAAGTAATGACTTACCATATTTAGATAAAGGTAGCATACGATGACTATTTTTGTCTAAAGATGGGTCTTGGAATCACTTATATAATTTCGTGAGGGGTCATTATATGAGTGACTTGTTTAAAACTGTTTTACAAGTAAATTATATATTAGCAATGAATGTTTATATTCCGTTCATATTTATTTTATTCGTGCAATGACGAATATTTTTCCTTCTATGAACTTATTGTAAATCCGTTCAAACGTGGAAAGAATTTTCCATTATTTTATACGGTAGCATTTTGATTGCGATCTCCGTTTAAACCACCGTAGCTAATGACAAAATGAATTTTTCTTTTGATCCTCATATTCACCATCGCAAATGACTCTTAAGAAGAGTACATGAATAAGTCACACTTAGTCAAAAACGTTTTGATTTTGTTTTAGTGACGTCATCTTATTACAACGGTGCATCAATCTTTTTGCTCCAACGAAAATATTTGTAATTGTTTTGGTATGTCGTCATAAAGCTCCTTATCGAGGCTTACCTCAAAAGAGGCCAAATCAGTTGGGACGACTAGGTTTCTCGATTTATTTGAAATCACGATTAATCAAATACCGTAATCACTTTATGAAAGGTTTAACCTTTTTTAAGGTAAAACCATGAATGAAATAAAGAGTAATCTTCATTATAATTCTAATATACTTGTCTAGGTAGAGATTCATAAAAGTGAGTGGGAGCTCTAAGAAGGATGCTTTATTCTTAAATGTAAAGAATAGGACGAGGTTCAAGAGTAGGTTGGCACGATGTTGGCACAAGGCGAGGGAAAAGGGCAAGTCTATTTTGAGTAGTAAAGTCAAAATCCAAGCAAGGTGTCAAACCCAACCTTTGATGATTCTATTCTTACAGTGTAGAACACAAGAAAATAATCTGCCCCAAGTTTTCTAAAGAGTTAGAAATTGGGTGTACTATTTTCACCCATAATATCTATATGATCGACATTTATTTTGCTAAAATGCAAGTTTTGGGTATTAGATACCTATTATGGTTTTCATCGATGTATTCAATGCATATAATAATGATTCGTGCGACGACTAGTCATGATTAAATGTCGACCTACAAGGGAAATAGAACTATTGTAGTTTTTATTACTATAGGGAAATATAAAAGTTATAATGTAATCAATCTAGTTTTGGATTTAGAGGTATACTTTAATAAAAGTTATTATGTACACGACCTCTAAATAAAGAATATAGTATCCACTTTAGTGTACGACACAAGTGTTTCACTTTTGTAAATAGAACAAGCGTTGTTTCCTTTTTATACCTATACTTGGTCAATGGTTATGCCATACCAATCAAAGGTTATTATATTCTTCACCTAAAACTAAAAATTACTTGTCATATAGATTGTAAAAGGCTCAAAATTGGTGACCCAGGTCTAATCTTGCTGGACTATGTAGCACATTAAAAGGCTAGTATCGACTAGTATCCCTAAAACATTTGATTTTGAATCTTATGGTGTGTGCGAATCTTGTATTCAAGGCAAGATGATTCGTGCCCTTTTTATTGAAAAGGAAATCGAACTAGTGAGTTATTGGCCATATTACATAAGAATATGTGTGGTCCAATAACAAACACAACCAGAGATGGTAATGACTACTTCACTTTATTTACCGACGATTTAAGTAGATATTGTGTTTGATTCTACTTAATGAGGTGCTAAGAGAAATCTTTGAAAAGTTCAAAGAGCTTCAATGTGAAGTAGTTAACCACCAAGATTATTAGATAGTGGACTTACGACCAAATTGTAACAAGAAATATCTAAGTATTGAGTTTGATTTTCACCAAAAGTATTGTGAATAGTTTCACAAGTTAACTTCTCTAACACAAATTATGAGATAAGGCGTTGTTGAATAGAGAAACAGAACCTTATACGATATGGTTTTGTCTTTGTCAAGTCAAACTGAGCCATTTGACTAACCTTGGGATCTTAATATTTTTGTCTGCTATTTCTTTTCCCACCATATCAAAACACATTTAAAACAGTCTGATTTCATTCCATATACGATATGGATTGGTAGCGTACCTAATTTGTAAGTTATCCGTACGAAACAAGTGCTCAATAATCCTACATTGACCACGAGAACAAAGCGTTTGTGTCTCTTGATGATGTCTTTCAATAAAAATACGGTTATTTTTTGATAAGACAGAGTGGGAGAAAATGTTCCAAGAGCCACAAGCTGAGCATATGGTCCGGAAATGTTTTCCTCATTGCTTGTTCAGTAGTTGTTTCTTCGGAACCTAAGAGGTCAGGTGGAATTTTAATCTACTTTACTGAGATGAATTCTAATTTGTGACTTATAAAATGCCGTTTCTAGTCCCAACTTCTTGCTATGGCTTAGAGTCATGCGATTCGTAATGGACTTCATGCATGATGGTCAGGTATGTGACCTAGTAAATTTTACTTGAAGAAGTACGACCTCTTCAGTATAAATTGATTTTTTTAAGATCGAAATTTGCATGGATGAACACTAAAATGTTTTCAAAGATAAATTGGTAGGCAAAGAGTTTACACCAATTACAATGCTTTGATCCATTCGATAACACTTAAGGATTAAATCATATCATAGTAGTATGATGTCAATTGGATCTCAAGAACCACCTCCTTGAATACGATTCTAGATGAGGTAGTATATTCACCTGTGGGTTCGTAGATCCTAATTATCCTAAGTTAATTTGCAAGCTTAAGAGGATGTCTTAAGTAAGTATTAAAGAGTTGAAATTAGTGTGTCAACCATGTCATAAAATATTTCTCGATATCTCGAGAATTTATGTTGATACATGAAGTTTAGTGGGAGTCATGTGGTTTTTATCTGTCTTATATATGGAGACATATTGATCATTTTAGATGATGGAAGATTTTGGAGAAGTAGAATACATCTCTTAGATATCTGGATTTATGAAGATAAATCTAAAAGGATATTAGCATTAAGTCAAAATTCTTATATTGATAAGATCTTTGACTAGTTCAAGGAAGTTTAACACATGATAATTGATTCCTTTTTGCTTCCGCTGCGGGATCAGTTATATATGCTGTAATGTATGCTCAATCCGACATTTCGCATGCTTTGAGCATGACGAGTCGTTTGCAATCAAATCAAAGTGAGAGTCACTTGATAGCCATAAAGAACATTCTTAAGTACTTGCGAAGGACTAAAGATATGTTCCATATTTTTGGAGTTTACAGTGAGTTGTGTGTAAGGGGTTACACAAACTTCAGTTTCCAAACTGATCAAAGTGATTTGAAATCACGAACTGGCTGTGTTTTATAGAAGATTTATCTGTTGGAAGAGTTCCAAGCAGAAAAGACTATTGGAAAGTTTCCAAATAGGAGTGACATTTCCAAATATGAATGTCATGTATCCGATGGAAATGTTCTAGGAGTTTATCATTGCGGATTTCACAACGGAAATGGAGTACATTGCATCATATGATGATGCATATGAAAGTAGCTTGGATTCGACATTATTGGAGAGACTAGAAGTAGTTCCTATAGTTGTATATCATATTCCATGATACTGGTAAAACAGTGGGAGCTACCTAAGTCTAGATTCAAACCTAGACACGTACTCAGAAAGTTTTATGTAATATGGGATTACGTAGACAAAGAGAAATAGCAATCAGAACGATGAGA
This sequence comes from Heliosperma pusillum, assembly GCA_022085475.1. NCBI lineage: Eukaryota > Viridiplantae > Streptophyta > Magnoliopsida > Caryophyllales > Caryophyllaceae > Heliosperma > Heliosperma pusillum. The sequence continues at coordinate 58,865 of JAIUZE010045819.1, read as the reverse complement.
AAGATGCAAGTATTATGAGATATGAAATTATTGATAGCGTATCAATTTTTCCAAATATTTGATAATCGCATTCATTGTTAGAGTTTCATTAAAAACTCCTTTATTTAGCTTGACTAAATTTTAATACTTTGTTTATTCGAATTGGTTGAAAGAAAGGTTGAACCCAATTCAAGTGAACATGATGAACTTAGTCTTTTGTCCCTAGGCACTCATTTGAGGTGACGTCTCGAAGTGACTAGATTGTAAGTCAGTCGATGGTTGGTTCAGCACCATGGGGTCATGGAGATGACTGGTCGTTTACATAGACAGACTGTTGAGACACTCTGTCGAGCAGTGACCATAATAGAGTCCCTTATCAAAATTGTTGAAGCCTGGTCGTGGCGGGGATTTCTATTTTTTTCCTATGAGTCGATTCTTTAGACTGACGACTATTTACCTGAGTCGGTGTAGTTCTCAATTGACTTTGGTTTTTGTCCTAGGTCGTGCCGTGGAAGGAGGCCGATGGACATCTTCTGGGTCATGGTGATTTGCATCATACAGTGTAAGATGGGTCAACAGGAATTGTCCACCCACGTTAGGTATTAACATCTTCTGGCCACTCGAGGAGTAGTAACTGGAAATGTGTGGCCACGCTCGGAAGAGATCTCTGGTAGATTTTCCGGTCAGACAGTTACTCTCCCAGATCGAGAAACCACTCTATGTATAATTTTCAATCGCAAGTACGGCCTGTAAGACAACTTGCGATGAGTGGGAGGATGTGACGGAAAAGAGACAAGAGAATCGGTAGTACACAACTTGTCGAGACAAGTGGGAGAAATTGTAGGAGGAGGAGTCCTCCGCAATAGTGTTGCTACATGCACAACTTGTATCGGACAAGTGGGAGATTGTTGGAGTAAGTGTCCTCCACAATAGTGCATTTATATATTAAATCTCATTTGGAATATATGTGGCATGATTAGTATATTTTGATACTGCACGTCAGTTGATTAACGTAAATCGGTAACGCTCAGCTGACTAGAGTTTGACGTTATTGTCGTATGACGGCAGTGATCAACTGATCCCTTTAGGTAACACCTATAGGATGAGACCCAAATAAAATACTAATTATTTGTAAACGATACAGTTTAATTAGAGCATTACATATATTTGATATGTACGTTTTAGTTACGAGATTTATTTATTGGAAATTGAGTTACGAACTCATTCCACTTAAGTTTATTACTCAATTATACGATAACTGACTAAATAAATTTTACGTCTTATTTTAATACAATTAAATAAGATTTAATTTAGTGATTAATCGTTAATTCATTAAATTAGTTGAGGTTATGCATATATTTTGAGGTAGAGGTAATTAGTTGATTATATTTATAAGGAGTTGTAAAATAAATTAAATGGGCATTGTGGGACCCATTATATATTGATATAATGGTAAAATATCACTTAAAAGTTAATTACATATTGTTTATTAATTTGTGTCATATAATTGTTATATGATCAAATTAACACTCAATTATACAAGATAATTAAGCATGTGATTAATAAGTATTTGTGGGACAAATATCAAAAATCAAAATAGACCACATTTCATGTGGAGGCCGGTCATATATGTAGTGGAGAAGTGATGATGTTTGTTCTTATTTATGCAGTCAATTCACTATGTTGATAGTGATATATCATCCTTACTTTAATCATTACTATATAACTTACACTCTACCATCTTACACAAAGAATAAAATGAGCAAAATGGAGCCCTCTTGGAGCTCATGAGTGCCGGCCATATTGGCCTTAAATAGAGCAAAAGTTGTTCATTTTTGTACTTCTTTAATTCATTATGCTTATTTTCTTCTTCTCTCTAAAAACCTTCAACATCTCTCTAAACTCACATACAAACTAATATTCATGTCATATTACTAGTGTAGTAATACAATAATATTAGTAGTATAATGTCTTACTTATTATCTAGTTAATAATAAGGTAAGATTGTTTGGGTTTAATCTTGGGTGTAACAAGAAGGAGACCTTCTAATTTGGAGGTTGTTTATGCAGGATCATCCACTAATTACATGCTCAAGAACAATAAGAAGGAGTTCTTATTGTGCCCGTATTAACCGAAAAATTTCAATGTAAGGATGTTTTCGTCTTATATTTTCTTTTATGCTTTTATATTTGCATGCATGATAACTAGATCCTAAATCATTAAGTTAATGTAATTTAATGAACTAATTAGAGGAGTCTAATTAGAGGTCTAGGACTTTCAAAAACTCACAAAAATAAAACTCTTAGATGTCCTATGGCCTATCCAAATGATTCCGACTCAGAGTCCGACAATGAGGTAAAACACCTTAAAGCCAAGGTTAGAACCTATTCCAAAAATAAGGTGTGTCAACTCCTGGATAAGATATTTGATAAGTGTCGTGATCAAACCGAAAAACTAAATGAGATGCAAGAATAAATCAAAGAAATTGCCGAAGAAAACGTTTACTTAAAAAATGAGTTAAGCACAACAGAGTCTGTGACTGTTACCTCTGAGTTTGAGAAAGAAATGAAAAGACTCCACAAGTTGAACAAAAATCTGATCAAACAACTTGAGTCCTCCTCTGAATCCGAACTTCAGAATATTAACTCATCTCTAGTCTCACAAATTTCCACACTAACAGAAGAACGTGATATTTTTTTATAAAATCAAGAAATATTTAAGGTTGAAATGGGCAAGCTAATTGATGAAGTTGAAAAACTGAGAACCACACTTCCAGCCGCCACTAATCTAAGTGATGAAAGCGTGACTTTAAGGAACCAAATTTCCTCTCTGTCTAAAGAACGCGATCACTTGAAAAATGACTGTGAAACTGTAACAACCCGAAAAGTACCCAATTTTTCTAGTAAAATTTCTTAAGTATACTTTTCAGCAAGGTTAAGTTTTTAAAATAGAATTTATTGTTTCGAGTCGTATTTTGAAATTCCGCGTTCGTATTTGGAATTTCTGAGAGATTTCATGAAAAGACTGTTTTTAGTCATCTTTGACTTTTCTTGACTTTTAAGTCGTCTTTGACTTTCCTTGACTTTTTAAAGTCGTCATTGACCTTTTCTTGACTTTTAAGTCGTCCTAAACTTTTCTTGACTTTTAAGTCATCTTCGACTTTTCTCGACTTTTCAGTCAACTTTGACTTCCGTTGACTTTTCCCGACTCGTCTCATAAGTATGAAGACCGAAATTTTATTAAAAAAATAATATTTTTGATTTATTTTTATTTAGATTTATTAAGATTTATCATAATTTAATATAATTATTTTGAATTTATTCGGAATTTAAAGAATAACGTTTACGGTTTTAACCGAACGTCATTTAACTATTCCGACTCATCGTAAAGCGCGAAACAAAATCGAACTCGAAGTTGGCCACATGGATAACACGCGCGTGGGGGGGGTGGGTCATCGCTTCCATTCACCATTAGTTATTTTATTTATTTTGATTTAAATCTAATCAAATATCTAGATATTTATTAACTTTATTCGATCAGTTAACGAAAATTACGCAAAATCGTTTACGAAAACTGATCCGACAGTTCACCATCCACACGGTTTTCTAGGCCTCTAATAGGGCTTGATATTTTCATTATTTTTCATTACAATATCATAATATCTAGATATTTAGTATATTTAACTTTATCGTTAATTATATTTAATCGTTTACCGTAAAATAATTATTAAACGCGAGTCAATTACGTAACAACAATTTCAAAACTCGACATCCTTAGTTGCCTATAACTACACGGCTCACCCAACACCATCATTACTCACAAACAACTTTTCATCTTACAATAAATCAAATAAAGATCAAAACCTCACTTTCTTTAATCGTTCTTCGTGTTCTTCGTCGTTCATCAATTGTTATTCATCGTTCTTGAGCAAAACCTTCATAAATTCTTCGTTTCTTAATTAAATCCATCCTAATTTATATTTCTAGACTCTCCTCTTAGCTCCTCATCTTCACGTACGGTTTATTTTCAATTCCGTCAAGATCGTTTTCAACACTTTAATTATGAGAAATTTAGTTTATGTGCTAATAATGTTTTTCTTGTCATATTTTTATAGGGGAAGATTTTGAAGACGAGTTTGGAGACTCGTATATTTTGGGTGAAGATTAGTAGGAGGGTTTCTTATGATTATACTTCTTATTATTTTGGTGCTAATTGTTTTGGCTAGCTAAGGTAACAATTCCGTTTTACTCGACGAATTAATGTCACATAGCTTTTGTTTTTGGTTCATAGTCTTTAGTTTTGTTCATGTTATGGTTATGTAGGATTTTAGTTAGTAACATAGCCTTTAGTTTTGTTTCTTTTGATTTTGGTTCATCTTTATTTTTGGTTCATGTTTTTATGATTTATGGATTTTTAGTAGTAAAATGATAAGTAGTTGTTTTTATCATGTTGAATAATTTTGATGATTTTTAATAAGTTATGATTTTTATGTTGTTTAGGAAATTTTAACAAGTTTAGTGTTCTTGAAGAATTTTGATGATTTTTAATAAGTTATGATTTTTATGTTGTCTAGGAAATTTTTAATATGTTGATGTTCTTGATGAATTTTGATGATTATTCATACTAATGATTGTTGTATGATGTTTGTTAAAATGGTTGTTTGTTAATTAAAAACATGTTGGAAATATTTTGGGTGTTGTTGTTGGTGAACCGGTTTTAGGGGAAGGGTGAACCGGACCAAACCAGACCGGTCCAGGCCGGTTCAGACCCGGTCTGGGTGGGTCCATGGTGGGTCCGGGTTTTGGTCTTTGGTTGTGTCGATGTTTGATTGTTATGTTGTTGTTTTGACGGGTTTTAATTATGTTAAAGCATGCGGGAAATATTAGGAAAACGGTTTTAGAAAAAAATGTAAAATCTGCCACTTTAGCCAAATCAGGCCGTGAGGCCCAAATCAGGCCCATGTGGGTCCGGCCCAACTCAGCCCGTGGGTCCCACTTTGGGACTTGTGACGGTTTTTGAGTTATCGTCATTTTTATCGTGTTTTGTAATATTTAGCAAGTGGGAAATGTTAATAAGTAAAATATTTAATTAAACAGGTTTTTCATAAATTATTATTTCTCACATGTTAGAAATTATAAGACGAGGTCGTAGTTTAATTGGTTATCATTTAAGTCAAGCGGGTTTTTGGGTATAATATGATAATTCACATGTTAGAAGTAGTAATAAAATAACAGGTAATGAATATGTTGATTTTATGTCTATGTGATAAAGACTCTGCTTCTAGCCGGTTTGATCCAACGGGTTTGGTCAAACTAAGATCTAGTCAGCCCCGATTTGACTGATGACCAGTCGCGGGACTCGGGTCGGGGATTTGTCTTCAAGTATGGTTGTATTTCATTAATGAATTAGCCTTAGTAGATATGAGGCGATATGATAATTGATTATTATTTATATGCAATGAGTCACATGATAGGATGTGTTCCTGTGACTGTTTTGCTTATATGGTTGGTGTCGTGTTGACTAAGTACCCATAGAGAATTACGATTATATGGCATGTTAAGTCGTATCTTGGCCATGGTTTAAAGGTAACCTCTGAGTTAAGATATTAGTTTGGTTCGGCCATGGTAATTCTAAATGAGTATCTTGGACCATGACATTGATAGGTCCGTACTGTCTTTAACGAGTATATAGTTCGCCGCTTGATAGCTTTTGTGTCTCGGCTTGGGGGGTTTATATCCAAGTCGGGGCATGGCTGCCTGATCCGTTTTGGGACTGGAGCCAGCTTAAGTACTAGCCATCTCTGCTTATGGGGTCGCCTAGTAGAGTTTCTCATAGACGGTTATGTCATGGGACGGGGAGCGGAATAGCTGTTGTCGCTAGGTCTGATCAGTCTAGGACTAGGATGTTTTTCCTCATTGTGCGTATAAGCCTCGAGTTACAGAAGTCTTCTATTGACTGTCCTAGGAACTTATGCCTGTTTGTAGACGTATTGTCTTTCATGTTTGTATGATTCTATGAGTTTTAGAAGGTGAGATGCAAGCCGGCTAAGATTGATAGAGTTTGGATTACCGTTTGTTAACTGATTCACATGATTACGTGTTGATTAGGGTTTGAGTGTATCACGGCCATGTTTCTGAGAGGAACCTCTGAGCTAGCATACCAGCTTCCCTACCTCGAGTTATAGTTTATTATCGGTTTCACATGATAGGTTTCACATGCTAGGTTATTTGTTAGTTATTTGTTTCATAACATGAAAAGCATATCATATATGTTTAAGTTTTGTATTTTCCATATACATTGCTTTTATGGTATTCATGTTTCATTAAACTCGACATTTCGTGGCTGGGAGGACTCGGAGTTACTCCCCACTGACTGTGGCTTCCGTGTTTATATTTAATGCGGTCGAACAGGTGGTGAATGCATACATTGGGTATGACGAGCTAGCGAGCGAAGTATTTACCTTGGACCTATATTCGGTTCTTAGATTGTATATTATTATACACTCTTTTATTTCCGTATTTATACGGGAGATATGTCTCCCGTCTTGTATAGTTTTTATGTATAATATTATTTTCCTTTTGTAATGAACCTTTTTATTTCAGACACCTTCATTATGTATTTAATTATTTTTTTTCTTTCCGCAAATTTGAGGGTGTCACAAGCCGGTACTCATCGGAGACCAAATCTAGCCCCAATGATGAGAGGAATTCTAAACTTGACATGCTAACTAGAAAGATAGAGGCCATGTCACGGAAAGAGGTCAATCAAGCTAGTGGTTCCCATGGGCCTCCAATGGAAGAAGTTATGCCATACGCTTCTTGTGAGACATGTGGTGGTAATGGTCATACTTATGACGTTTGTGCCAACAACATGTACAACATACAACATGCATGGTGGAGAGAATATTCAAGATGTGAACTCCTTTCAAAGTTGGTATGGAACCAACCCAAGGCTTAGGCCTCCAAACCCAAACACTTTCAATCCAAACTCCAATTCTTATCACCCGGGAATGAGAAATAGCCCTTTGATGAGCTATAAGAGTACCAACGTTCAAAACCCAAACACCTTCAACAACAAAACTCAAACCCACCCGGATTCTCACAACAAAGGGGTGGTAGTCAAAATTGAAATTTTGGAAACCAAAACAACAATCAAAATCAATGGAACCAAGGGCATGACCAAGATAACAACAAATTTTACCAAGGTAACCAATGGAACCAAGCCAACTAAGGGGTAAATCCAGGCTTTGAAGAACAAGCTTCCAATTCCAATTTTCAAAGTAATCAAGGGTATAACAACCAAAGACAAGGGCCAAACTTCCAAAATCAAGGGAAAAGGGGAAATTTTCAAGGGGGCAATAACAACAACAGCAACAACAACAACAACAACAACAACCAAGCCCCCAATAATATGAACGACTATGGATTTCCTCTCCCCTTGACTAACCAACCCTTCCAAGATCAAGCTAATGATCCATCTTGTGTTGAGTTGATGAAACTCTTAAAGAATATTCAAGTCCAATATACTCAAGACATTCAAAAGATAGAAAACTCCCATAAGAATGAAATAAGGGAGAGTGAGGCAAGGATGACTTCTCAAGCCTGGGCCAATCCTCAAAGACCTCCTGGTGGGTTACTTGCTCAAGGACAAAGTTCAAAGGATGCCTCAATAAGCCACCATTCCCATGCAATTCTTTTAAGGAGTGGTTTTGAGCTTGAATATCCCTACAAAGATCTTGAATTAGATCTTGAAGGAAAGAGAAAGAGAGTGGTTATAAATGGTGGAGAACAAAGTCCACCCATGACTCCTTTAGCAAGGATAAGTGATCCGAAGAAAGGTAAGGTGGCGAGTGAAGCGAAGAATTTCAAAGAAGCTCCCTTGAATGAGGAAGATGAGGGGTACATTGAAGACATAACGTGTGAGGAAGCAACGGAAAGCCTTGGAGAGAAAACATCGGTTCAAGCAAACCCGGAAAAGGTAACAAACACTACTACCTCCTCCATGGTAACTTCCAACTCTCAACTTGTTACTAATACTCCCTACCCATCTAGAGCCATAAGGTCTAAGGAGAACTTCAAGTACACCAAGTTTTTAGAAATGTTGGGAAAACTTAAAGTTACCCTTCCCTTCACCGAGGTGATAGGGAATATGCCAACTTATGCAAAATTCTTAAAAGATGTGTTGACTAAAAAGAGAACACTTGGGAACCAATAAGTGGTGGCTTTGACCAAAGAATGTAGTGCCGTTGTTTTAAATAAAATGCCTACCAAACTTGGTGACTCGGGTAGTTTTTCAATTCCATGCATAGTTGGTAATATTCCTATTTCTCGTACTCTTTGTGACTTAGGGGCTAGTGTGAGTCTCGTGCCTTTGACCATTGCCCAAAAGATTGGCATGCATGATTTCATGCCCACCTCCATGACACTACAATTAGCCGATAGATCTATTAAGCGACCTTTAGGGGTGCTTGAAGATGTACCCGTTAAGGTAGGTAATTTTTACATTCCGGTTGACTTCGTTGTCCTTGATATTCCGGAGGATGCCTAGACCCCCATCATTCTTGGTAGACCATTCATGACTACCGGTGGGGTGATGATTGATGTTAAAAGTGGTAGTCTAACCTTTAATATTGGGGACAACGTTGTTGAGTTATTTTATGTAACAAATGTTTTGAGAAATCCAATGTTAGAACCAGCTTGCACACTTGACATGGTTGAGGTGGCGACAAAAGGAAGAGATGGAGGTTGGACAAGCCCTCCAAGTGGACGCCCAAGATGAAGAAATGGGTGAGGAATTTGAAATTGGTGATGAGGTAATGAAAAAGGTAGAATCCTTGCTACCACCAAAGATACAACTTAAGCCCTTACCCCCCCCCCCCCCCCTCAAATATGCATTTCTTGGTGAGAATGAGTCTTTTCCCGTTATCATCAACGCTAATCTAGATGCCATTCAAATTGACAAACTTTTGGAAGTGCTTAAGCAACACAAAGAAGCATTAGGATATAGCATTGATGATATTAAGGGGATTAGTCCTCGTTTATGTATGCATAGAATAATCTTAGAGGAGGGTAGTCGACCTACCGTGGAAGGGCAAAGAAGGTTGAATCCTAAAATGGGTGATGTAGTGAAAGAGGAGGTAATGAAACTTCTTGATGTGGGGATAATATACCAAATAACCGATAGCAAGTGGGTTAGTCAGATTCATGTTGTCTCTAAGAAAGGAGGAGTGTCCATACTGGAGCAAAAAGATGGCACTCTTCTTTCCACTAGACCGGTGACCGGGTGGAGGATGTGCATTGACTTTCGAAAATTAAATTCCCCCACCCTCAAAGACCATTTCCACATCCTCTTTATTGATCAAATGTTAGAAAGATTGGTCGGGCATGCTTATTATTGTTTTCTAGATGGTTATTCGGGTTTCTTTCAAATTTCCATACACCCGGATGACCAAGAGAAGACAACTTTCACTTGCCCTTTGGGTATGTATGCCTTTAGAAGGATGCCATTTGGGTTGTGTAATGCACCTGGTACCTTCCAAAGGTGTATGATGACAATTTTTGCCGATTTTCTAGAAAAAAGCATGGAAGTATTCATGGATGATTTTAGTGTTCATGGAGAAACCTTTGAGCAGGGTCTAACTAATATTTCTGATGTTTTAAGAAGGTGTGATAAACATAACCTCGTCTTGAATTGGGAAAAGTGCAATTTCATGGTAGAAGAGGGGGTTGTGCATGGTCACATCGTTTCCAAGAGGGGAATAGAAGTTTATAAGGCTAAGGTCGCGGTCATTGAAAACTTGTCATCTCCAAAGGATGTATTGGGGTGAGGATTTTTCTTGGGCACGTGGGGTTTTATAGAATATTTATTCGTTATTTTATCAAAATTGTCAAGCCCTTAACTTCCCTTCTCCTTAAAGATATCCCTTTCTTGTTTGATGATGCTTGCTATGAGGCCTTTTGTAGGTTGAAATCGGTTCTAACTTCGGCTCCGATTATCCGTCCTCCAGATTGGAGTATACCACTTGAAATTATGTGTGACGCTTCCGATTTCGCGGTAGGGGCCGTTCTCGGGCAAGTGGTGGAAAAGAAGCATCATGTTATTGCTTATTCTAGAAAGGCATTGGATGATTCCCAATCAAGTGAATTACTCTACAACGGAGAAAGAGATGTTGGTCGTTGTCCATGCCATTGACAAATTTCGTTCCTATCTAGTTGGGTCCAAAGTGGGTGTATACACGGACCATGCCACCATCTGGTATCTTATGGGTAAAACGGATGCAAAGCCAAGGCTCTTGAGGTGGATTCTTCTCTTTCAAGAATTTGAACTCCAAATTAAAGACAAGATTGGGTACGAAAATGTTGTGGCTGACCACCTCTCAAGGTTGTCAATCAATGATCATGGGGTCCAAGACAAGGACGCGCCAATCAATGAATGGCTAAGGGAAGATAGTTTGATGGAGGTTAGAAGTCATGTACCGTGGTACGCCGATTTGGCAAATTTTATAACTAGTGGGTTCATACCTAGTGAGTTTGATGCACAAGAAATGAGAAAGTTGAAATATGAAGCCAAGAGATACTATAGGGATGATCCTTACCTCTTTCGAATATGTGGGGATGGTATATTTCTTCGGTGTGTTTCCAAAGAAGAAGGCCAAGACATTGTTAATCACCTTCATTCCACACCATATGGTGGACATTTGGGTACATCAAGGACAATTTCAAAGGTTTTACAATGCGGGTTCTATTGGCCCGCCATGTGTAAGAATATCCGTTCCTATGTTGTAGCTTGTGATTCTTGCCAAAGAAGTGGCAACCTAGGAAGAAGGGATGAGATGCCTCTAAACAACATTCTTGAAGTGGAATTATTTGACGTTTGGGGGATAGACTTCATAGGTCCCTTCCCTTCGTCATGTGGGAATAAGTTTATACTTGTAGCCGTTGATTATGTCTCAAAGTGGATTGAAGCAATCGCTTGCCCAACAAATGATTCTAAACTGGTGATCAAGCTTTTCAAGAACGTCATTTTTCCACGCTTTGGGATGCCTAGGTGTGTGAGTAGTGACGGTGGTTCACACTTCAAGAAAGACACTTTCGAATCTTTGTTGAAAAAGTATGGAGTAACACACAAGACCGGACTTGCCTACCACCCTCAAACAAGTGAGCAAGTTGAGGTCTCAAATCGACAAATCAAGGTAATTTTGGAGAATTTTGTTGCTAAGAACCGAAAGGATTGGTCATTGAAGCTTAATGATGTTCTATGGGCCATAAGAACGGCTTACAAAATACCTTTAGGGACCACAACTTATAGGCTTGTTTATGGTAAGTCTTGTCATCTACCGGTTGAGTTGGAGCACCGTGCAAGATTGGCCATCAAGGAACTTAACTTTGACATGGAGTTAGCTTCGGGGAATCGCCTACTTTAATTGGCCGAGTTGGATGAATTAAGACTCGATGCCTATGAAAGCGCCAAGATATACAAGGAGAGAACTAAAAAGTGGCATGATGCTAGAATTTTGAGAAAAGAGTTCCAAGTTGGCGATTTAGTTCTTTTTAACTCAAGGCTAAGTTTGTTTTTGGGTAAGCTTCGTTCAAGATGGTCTGGCCCATTTCGAGCCACTAATGTCATGTCTTACGGTTCTGTGGAGGTGACAAGTGAAGCCACGGGAACCTTTAAGGTGAACGGGCAAAGACTAAGCTCTATCATGAAGGACATCCCATTGGCATTATAAGCACAATTGAGCTAGGTGATCCCCTCCTTGGGGGAGATCGACCTTTTCATCTCATCTTTGAATAGGTTTGGTAGAGTTCCTCAATAACCACCAATTTTTGTAAATATTGCATTCATGTGAGCTATAATTTGAAGTGATTTGGAATTAATATCGTCTTGTTATTTTTAGATTTATGAGTTAGTTTGTAGACAATAAGTGGTTTTGATGAATGTTGTTGGCAAGGGAAGGACTAGGTGAGTCGGTTAGAATGTATAAAACACGATTTTCAGGGCTAAGTGAAAAAGATGGAAATCGATTTGAGCAATATGTTGCAAACACGAAGAAGAGGGACTCCCAGCCAGGTGGTAGGCGGCTGGTCACCACACCGGCTGGGAACCCCCTGTATCTATTTATGCAAAAGAGAGGAATTTAAGGTATGGATGGGGGGGGAGGGGTTGCGAGCCGGTAGGCCGGAAGCTGGTCCGCCGGCTGAGACCACCCCATGAAAACAATGCGACCAAAACTTGGAGGAAGAGGACTCCCAGCCGGTCGGCCGGCATCCGGTCCACCTGCTGGGGCTCACTAAAGAAACTGAAGAACAAGATTTTGAGAATTAAGAGAACTCTCAGCCATTAGGCCGGCCATGTAACACCCGCAAATGTACCCTATTTTTATAGTTAAAATATTTTACGGATACTTTTCAGCGAAATTAAGTTTTAATTTAGAATTTTATTTTCCGAGTCGAATTTAGAATTTCCGAGTTCGTATTTGGAAATTCCGCGAGTTTTCAAGTAAAACCCGTCTTAAGTCGTCTTTGACTTTTTCTTGACTTTTGAGCCGTCTTTGACTTTCGTTGACTTTTTCCTTCATATACTCCCTCAAACCCTAACTCTTTCTTTCATTTTCCACTTACTCTTTCTTCCTCATCAAACCACCAAAACCTTGCCTCCCTCTTTGATCCATTCTTAGATTCATCATATCTCACTCGTTTCTTGTTGAGATTCACGTAAGTTCGTCTTATTCTTCCCCTCTTAGCTTCCCCTATCCGTATTGGTAATAAAATTACCTCTTTCTGCTTTTTAAAATTTATCCGTCTTTCTCAAGGTGAATGATATTCATCTTTTATGATCGAATGGTAGTAATGTAGGGGAGCTAGGATCAGGTTTAGAATCGATTTTTAAAGACGGTAAAGTAACGGTGAAGGCGCTTACTCGATATCATGTACGTGTCTTTACTATTTCTATGTTAGAATTATTATTTTAGAAATACGATTTAGAAGCTTAGGACATTGGTATTATGTTAGTATTTTTTATTGATTGTTGTTATTTGATGAGTGTTGATGATGAATATTGATTGTTGATAGTTATTAGAAATGAATTATGAGAATTGGAAATGATAGGATTGAATTTTTGTTGAAGGCTCTCGGGTGAATTGGTAACACATGTCACGGGCGTGAAATACAAGTCACGGTCGTGACTTGTGCAGTTTCACTGCACTGACCCCTTTTCGTCAAATGATCATATCTCCTTCGTTACTTGCTTGTTTTGGGCTTGTGACCTATCGTTGGAACCGTAAGAGGATAAGCTATCACCTCAATTTGGAATTTCTGCATTTGCATATCTAGAACTCTAGTTATGACCGTTTGAAGTGGACCCTTATTTTAGTTATAAAACTTGTTGTTTGGAGGGTGATCTAGGTTTTATTCATTATGCTTTCATAACTTGTTCTAATGCTGTATGTATATGATGACTCATGGTTTATTCATATTTAAACTTATATGATTCCCTATTCTCATTGTTTGTGAAGGGTTTGTGTTTTTGGTATGTTCCACTTTGAGTCGGTTTTTACAAATGATACGGTTTGAGCATTATTTTGTCTTGTGCTTTGTACTCTCATTCCCTTGGCTACCTCCACGTTCGTAAGGCTGGAATGTCGGAACGGGGAGGTATCCTAATGCTTAAATGCATGTGTTAGTGGGCATACGACGACGTTGTTGGGAGTTGAACGCATTGCGTTGATCGACCCGGCCGTCAAAGGTTGTGTACTTGCGAGGTGGTGTTATTTGCATGTAGCGTACCGCTTGTTATGAGGCTTGAGCTCTTTTCCGCCTCTTTCGTGAATTGATCTACCGAATTTGGGGTACTCGGCGTCATGTGTAAGACAGAGTCTTGGATGCGAAACGTTTATCGCATGTCGAACCGGAAAATGTGATTTCGGGATTCTGGCCAGATTTAGACTAGGACCGGGTATTTATATCGTCGTTCTACCAGGAGGAAAGTAGTCTACATATACGAAATGAATTGAATCGTGTATGAGTTCAGGGAAATGTTTATCTCGTGGATGCCTGTTAATCATACTTGCCATGTACACGGATGCTAGTGCGTTTCATTTACCGTGAGAGAAGTCGTCTTGTGTCGTCGTTCTTGAATGCGTGATTTCATGATATTATTCATGGTCATTGCATGATTGGGCACCGTCTATGTATGGGTTCGTGAATGGATGATAATATGTTGGATTCTTTGTGATCATCGCATGACTTGGCATGGTTTGTTTGTCGATTCTCAATCTTATCAAACTTATACCGCTAACGGTGAGATGCAAGCCCTAGTGAGCGTATTCGGTTGCCTAAGAGTGTCTTCCCCGTGTCTTTGAATAACATGATGGATTCGTATTTGTATTCCATATGCTCTTATCCTTATTTATCGAATTGCCTCTTTATCCTTATCGTATCTCACATGTATATCTATATGTATGCATGCTCTACTTTTGTATTTCCTTCTATGTACGTTTAATGTGATATGGCTGGGAGAACCCGGAGTTACTCCCCACTGACTGTGGCGTTCATGTTTTTCATGGATGAACAAGTTGCTTTATTTGGATGGCTTTTTTCTATGATATTTTGGGTTCGGGTGTGAGCTAGCGGGCGTTATCCCTGGATGAGACACCTCTAGACGTTATTAGCTTGTTTTGCTAATCACTTTTACTTTGTTAACAATTGGAGAGACTTCGTCTCTCGTTGTAGTTTATTTCGTACCTTGGTTTGTAATATTTGACACTCCTCGCATATTTCTTCTTGCATGTATAAAAGTTTTAAAAACTTCATATTTCCGCTATATAATTCACATGCTTGTATGTTTTATATTTCCGCATTCGCGAGGGTTGTCTCAAATTTAAGGTATGGATAGGGGGGAGGGGTTGCGAGCCGGTAGGCCGGAAGCTGGTCCGCCGGCTGAGACCACCCCATGAAAACAATGCGACCAAAACTTGGAGGAAGAGGACTCCCAGCCGGTCGGCCGGCATCCGGTCCACCTGCTGGGGCTCACTAAAGAAACTGAAGAACAAGATTTTGAGAATTAAGAGAACTCTCAGCCATTAGGCCGGTCAGCCGGCTGGGAGGCACACTATGACAAAGAGAAAGAAGGAGGAAATAGATGGACTCCCAACCGGTTGGCCGGGAGCCGGTCACCACACCAGCTGGGAAGTCCCTGACTCATATTTGACAAAAAATCAAAAAAATGATTCAAAAGGCATTGAATCCTAGCCGGGTACCCGGCAGCCGGTCCCAAGACCACTGGGAGCCCCTGTTGACCAAAATAAACACATTCCATCCCCCATTTTCCTTCTACTCTTCTTCATTTTCTTAAATTTCACTTATCTCACAAAACTTTCCCCTCTCTAAAATCCCAATTAAATCCACCCCAACTCCTTACTACCTTCATTTCACTACCCACCTAATTCTAACCTTTATTTTTAATCACCATGGCAACAAGGAAGAGAGCGAGGAGGCGCTCTCTAGCTAGTGCTCAGCCGGATGCAGTGGCTCAAGCAGCCACCGACATGGGTCCCGACCCCCACTTTTCGGGAATCGAGTTTTCCACCGTAACACAAAAAGGTAAATTCGTTTTATTCAAAAATCGCCCACTCCCCAATACCCGTTTTATTCATCGTGCATCTATGAGAGACTTGGGTTTAGATAAGGTCACTTCTGATTTGTTTGCCGGGGTGGGTATGAAGCGGATGTACGACATCCATGAGAAAACCTTCCCCCGCCTCACTTGGGAGTTTTTGAGCTCAGTTACAATTGTTAGGCATCTAACCTTTAAGGTAGCCGCTTTGAATTTTCGTCTCCTTAATCGGGATTATAACCTAACCCTTGAGGAATTGGCTAGTCACTTCGGTCTTGACCCGGCCCCCTCCCATAAACCCCCGGAGAGTTATGATGTGGGGAGGGTATTGAAATCTGTTTCGGGTATTGAGGAAAATAAGAATGTGAAAAGACCGGCAAACACGGTGCATAATGCTGCCTTCCGAATTTCGCATCGGTTCATGTGCTATACGGTTTTTGTGCGGGATGAGGTGCACAATTTTCAAACCGCGGATCTTGAAATTCTTGGGTCATACCTCTTTACCCAACCGCACACCTTCAAAGCTTGCATTGCCAATCACATGGCTCTTCACTTGTATAGACTTAGTAACTCACCGGCGGGTAGCACGGCGGTGGTCGTGGGTAGTATCATTACCCACCTCGCCAAAGCCCTCATCCGCAATTTACCTAGCATTAACTTTATTTTGGGGGGACACTTATTTGTTACAGGAGTATCTTATAGCAGTCCTAAAATGAATTAGAAGGGACCCCTTGGACGTAAAACTTTATTGGCAAATTAAGGTAAATGGAGTAGGAAAGAACTCAGTGCCGCTTCCAAATGCACAAGAAATGAAGATAGTGAGGGATTCTCCTCACTACCTTCTTGAAATAGAGGCGGAACAGTCTTTGGCCATGACTGATGATTGCCTACATCATCATCCTTGCAATACACCCAACCCCCACCCTTCTTCCAAACTGGACCTTTCTCTTTTGGGGCCTTTCAACAAGGCCAAAGCTCTACTAGCCAACCTCCGCAACAATATCCTCTTCCCGACTCACTAGTTGAGTTTATGAAGAATGTAAACTTGGGCCTTCAAGTGGTCGTCAAGGATAGAAGAGAGTTACATCGAAAGATTAATCGGGTATATTACGACCAATAGGTGGCCCAATTCCCTGTATATGATGACTTTACGAGACGAGGATACAACCACCCATCCGGCCTTCACCCTCACTTCTACCTTCTTCCCAATGGACGTTATGCGACCGAAGACGGATCCTTAGTCAATGGAGATCTTCGTGTCACCCAAAACTATTGGAGTGACACTATTTTCCCACCCCCGGCTACACACGAGGAGGGTCATGATGCCCATTGGTATGGACCTCCACCAAATAACTCGGGTAAGATTTTCTTCACGGGGAATGGATCGGTGGTGGTTGAGGACCCGTCTTTGAGTGGGATGTTCGTGGATAACCCCTCTATGCCTATGAATACAGATGACCTTCTTCGTTTTGATCACGTGGGCGGGAACACCGAGTTCGTAGAAGAGTCCGGTGAAGAGGCCGGGTGAAGATGGTTGGCTTAGCTCCCCTTTCAAAATCCAAAATGACAAGTATGATTTCACCATAAATCCAAATTCCTTCATTCATATTTATTTTCCGTATGCATTTAGACTAGTTGTAATATATTTTAGTTATCTATTCAGATAGTTGCATTCACTTAGGATTGCATTAGATTTTGATTTTATAATATATCGTCACATGTAGAATTTGCATTCATATAGTATAGGTTACATTGCGATTTCTATTAGCAGATAGGATAGAGCATGCATGACATCAAGCTAGTTTCTTTGAATTTAGCTCCTAGTTTAATATATTGTAAATAATTTTAATTGTCACTTTACTTTCTTTTTCATTTATTTTGAAAAAAAAACCAAAAATATGTTATTTATTTTCAAAAACTTCACAAAAAGAACAAAAACATGTCATCTTATTTTCTACTTAATTTGCCTCCTACTCACACTTTCCTTATGATAAATATCAAAGTTTATGTGTGGGAAGGAGGCCCAAAAAATACACAAAAACAAGTTATTTTACTTTTTCCAAACAAATTGAAGAAACCAAAAACTTGCAAATTTCCTTTTCCTATTTTCTCTCTACATTCCGTTCCATCGAGGACGATGTAAATTTTATGTGTAGGGAGGGAAATATCCACTTTGTGAATATTTGTTATTAGTTTAATAATTTAAGAAAATTTTCAAAAAATGCCTAAAAATCGAAAAAAATTCAAAAAAATCCTTAAACATGCTTAGCCTAGATTGTATATATTATTTTATACTAACAATGTTGATAGGCAATACACGCATCACATCGGAGAAGACGCTTGGTAAAATTCTTCCAATCCTTTCTCTTTTATCCTTCCTTTTTGTTTTGTAAATATTAACATGGAGGAGGATGGGATGTGTGATGTGGGTGCTTCCTTTGGAAGCCAGGAGATGCGTGTTGTTGTCGATATGCTGATAGGATTAGAAATTGTTTGCATTTAGGTTAGACTTGTATAAGCTTGTCCACTCTTGCATTCACGTAGATGTAAATATATGAAAATTGCATCACATACACTTTGCATTTCGTTTGTAAGCAGTGCATGAAAGGTCTAAGGTGAAAGGTCATGTCGACAATGATGATAATTGTTTTACCCGTGTCATTTCCCTTTTGATAGCTCTTGACCTTTTGACGACCCACGTTAGCCGGAAGTTTAGCTTATTGACCAAGTTTCGACTACCTTGTGAGACCGTATTGGGCCCGAGACTACTAAAATTTGAGGTTAGAGCCTCCTTTTAGCCGGTCCATCAAACCGGCCCCGTATAGGTTGTGAATAGTTCTCCTTACTTGGTGTGTCATATCACAACGCATAAGTATGGCGCTCGTTCCTTGAGTCCGTAGAAGTGTCGACATGCATATTGAGACAATTTTGTTCAATAAAGTAGCCTCACAATAGCGAAAAAGCCTATTTTACACCCTTGAGACTTTTTCCTTTTTGTCAACCAATTTTGAGCCTAGCCTTGTCATTTTGATTGCCAACAAATTAACTACATCCCATAAACAACTCACCATTAGTTGAGTAGTTCGTCGTTGTAATCATTTTTGTCGAAGCAATTTTGGGTTGGAAATTGACTATTTTTAGAGGTGTGTGATTTCATTGTTACTTGAATGTGACTATGCTTGAATTTGGGATTGTTTTGGTTTGAAAAAAAAAAGGAAATGAAAAACAAAGAAAAAGAGAGATGTTCAAAAGAATAAAGTTTGTGGGGATTAATATAGGGGTTGAATAATTTTTCAATTGAATTTTGTTTTGAAGTGAGAAATGATGACTCTTGAAGTGGCGTGATTGTTGCCAAATTTTGAGGGAGAATTCGTTTGCATAGCTCTTGATTTGGTGGATCGGTTTAGTGTGGCAACTACTCGACCTTCAAGCCCCACATTTCTAAAATCAACGCTTGCAACAAAACCTTTTCACCTAACCCGACCCCGTTACAACCCTATTGTCTCTCTTAATGCATTGTTTTGACACCTTTCTTGCGGATTTTGGATGGAGTACCATATTAGATTGCGGGCACGCTTCGTAAGTCGAGATAGGGGAGTGATATTGGTTACTTTTTGTCTCAAAAATTGCCCTATTCTTTCATCGTGTGACGAGCAAAACCCGTGAGACTCGATGTTTAAGTGTCCTTGAGGTCGATGGCTCGGTATGGAGTCGAATCTTGTGCTAGTCGTGTCATTCTTGGGAGTATAGCTTTGTACTTCCCCTTACCCCACCTAGAATCTGTTTCTACGGCACTCGTGTCGTCAATGTTGGTCGCTTGAGCTAAACTTAGGGATTCGACACCTTGATGAGACCTTGAGGCGAGATCCTCCACCAAAGACCGGATTTTTCTCCTTCTGAAACTCCCACTTGAATGAGGCAAGTGCGCATGTTTTTGCCGATTCGTTCCTATGCTTTACTTATTGTTTAGTGTCTGTTTGATTCAAAAAATTTGTAGCAAGACCTAACTTGCCTCGCAATAAGGCACTTCCCCTCATGAAGTGTTAAATTGTGAGTTGAAAGGGCTACGGGTGAAGCTAAACCCAATTCGGATATTATGATAAGTGCGTGCTAGTTATTAGTTCCTATTAGGATTCATAGTTTATTTTTTGGGTCACTTACTCGAGGACGAGTAAGGTTTATGAGTGGGGAATTATGATAGGCATTTATTTTGTCACACTTCTTAACTCATTTCTACGCCTTTTTGACCCGTCTTTGTACGGTTTTACGTGCCCTTGTTCACATTTCGTATCGCAATTCTCGTTCTATTATTTTATAATTAATCTTGTAGGATTTGGAGCGAAAACGAGGAAACGGAAACAAGCAAAGGGGTTTTCAAGTAAAGGAAGAAAAGGAAAACAAAGGAGAAGAAAAGGGGTGCTGCCCAGCCAGGTAGGCCACCGGCAGCCAGCCAGCCGGCTAGCGCCCCTCTTAAAGATAGAATCAAGAAAATAAAAAGAAGTGATACAGGGGGTGCCCACTCGGTCAGGCCACCGGCAGCCGGCCAGCGGGCTGAGGCCCCTTCATCAAGACAAGAATAAAGAAGAAAAGAAGAAGAGGGAAAAGTGTGCTCAGCCGGTGAGGCCACCGGCAGCCGGCCCACCAGCTGAGGCCACTCGATGCTCGAAAATCTCAAAGATGAAGTAGGGGGCTCCTAGACGGTCAGGCCACCGGCAGCCGGCCAGCGGGCTGAGACCCCCAATCCGCATTTCACTTCCTTTCTTATTTGACTCCCTTATTTTTCACCCACCTATAAATACCTCCTCCCTTAATCATTAGAGACTACTTACGTTTGAACAAAAACCCTAGATTGATTTCTTTTACAAACTTTGATCTTTCCTAATCAATTATTAATCTTTCCTTAATCTCGTTTTAGTTTACACTAATTAGTTCTTATATCTAGTAGTATTTGGGTTGTAATCAAGATATTGAAGAAATTCTTCTTCATTTCAATTCAAGTTTTAATCTTTCCCTCATTGTTGCTATCAATCTCTTCTTATTAACTTATTAGCATTTATTTATTGTCTTAATCTTGCTTATATTCTTGTTTTTATTATTGTCTTCTCCACTATGTTGAATGTTGTTAGTCTTGTGATATTTAATACCCATTCTTTGTTTGTTACCAACATTATGAGTGAATAGTTATCTTCTCTAGGGATTAGAGGGATCTAATGAGGGTAAAAGGGGGTTTAATTTGTGTGTTATATTGTTGTTCTTTTCTCGGAAAATCATCTCTAGTCTCATGCTTGTAAGGTGTTTGATGAATTGCTCAAGTGAAAGCTAGGTGTTTTATCTTATGTTTTCTTGCCTAAGTTGAAAGCCTAGACATTAACTTGCCTTGTCTTATTTGGATTAGTCGGTTTTGCTTGATTAGAGCGAAAGCTTGGTTAGACTCAACCGTAGGTTTGTTTCCCGTCGAAAGATGAAACTTACTTAGATACCTTCCCGACGCTCTAGCAAAAACTACACTAGATTATACCTCCACCCCATTAGTGAACCCTTTTTCCTAGACTCTTTCCCATATTGATAAATCATTGTTTTATTGTTTTCGTTTAGTTATTATTCATTTGTCTTTAGATTAATCAATCTCTTCGATCTATTTGTTTGGGCTAAACTAGACCAAAATCTAGCTAGGTGAAACTAAACCATCTTTGTGAATTCGACAATCAAATTACTACTTCTTTGAGTTTGTTTGGTCGGGTTGGGACGACTTTTAAAACCTGCATCAAATGTAAATCCCAACTTGTAGTTGTCAACTTTGGTCTTGAGCTCTTCTCTTTACCAAAATTGATTCAAACGCTCGGTTTGAAAGTTGGTCCACTTTCTCAACTTAATATGCCTTAGGATCGCAACAAAAACAACTGGATTGGGACGACATGTCCTGACTCAATGTTCAATACAGGTCTTCATGGAATCGTGATTGGGTTCATGGGTTAAGTCTCGTTGTCTTCGACATTAAACTTGACTCGAGTGTTTAAATCGGCGACGTAACGCCTAGAAAATTATGCTTTTGACATGGTGGATAACCTATTTGACGGTACAACGCCTCGGGATTGCAAATGAACTGGACCGTTTTGGACCTGGAAACGAACATGGGATTCATTTGTGAAGACCTACTGCAATTGATGCTGGATTTGGGTCTTAGACCCGACTAGACATAATTTAGACCCGTAAACGAACATAGTTCATTGGTGGGGTCTCTTTAACATAAGGACATGTGATTTGGGTCTTATTCCCGACTATGCATTAACTTGGACACAAACCTAGTGTGACTAACCCGTACTTGGACAATCTAATCAAATGGGTCAACTTAAATGCTCTAAAGTGAAATGGGTATGGCGTTTTGTGCTTCGCTAAAAGTCGACATCCAATATAGACATGACTTAGATCCGTACTTGGATCGTGGTGGCCCAAGTGGGCCTTTATATTTATCCTTAGGACGGGCTAACTAGTCGTGTGACACTTGACATAGACGCGACTCAACGAGACAAGTTCTATGCTCGAGTTTTGGATTGAAAAGGTAAAAACCGAATTGGATCATTCTTAAAATGATGCTTGAATTCAAATCAAGCTTTCAAATAGGCAGCATGCCAATTAGAAAAAGGCTATTTTGGCCGAAAATCCTAGGTCAAGTTGGGCATAATTCCGCGTTTTTAAAACGATGCATTTTGAAAGTGGCTAGTTAGAAAGTTCGGGTTTGTAAAACAACACGGGAGTTTTCAAAACCATGACACGAAAACCATCTAGCAATTAGTCACTCACAAGATAAGGATGTGTGCTCCTAGACTTTGAAGTCTTGATCGGTCAAAATAAGGTCTATTCCCTTCAACCAGCCTTGCCAAGAGAATAAAGTCTCCCTAAGCAATGTGCAATAGGGTAGCCTTGATCCAAAGGTCAAGTGAGTGGAGGAAGTTGATGTGAGTAATGTGCAACACACCTTTGTATAGTGGGGCGTCACCCCTTTCCCATCACAAAGACGGGAGTGCGGCCCGGGAAAAGCTAACGGGTTTATGCATGCCTCGTTGTGCTACAAGTATCCTTTTACTAACCATTACTTTCTTTTCAAGTCTCACCTTTTAGGAAAGGATGCTAGAAACAATGTCTAATCTAGACCCCCTTCCCCAGCGGAGTCGCCAAACTGTGAACCACCCCCCGCGATCACTCGCGGGGATCCGACAGGGCATTCGATCAGTGGCTTAACCCGAACCGTGTTAAGGTTGATACTTGATACGAGTCGCCACCAAGGTTTTTGGGAACTTGGAACCGTTCAATTCAACCTTACACCTTTCATCGAATGCAAGGTGCAAGTCCACTACGAGTGAATAAGGTTTAGAGACTTGTCTCCCTAAATCACTAAATTGAATGACTCTCAAGACCCATTGGATTCGGGAAACCAATATATTTTGAGTAAGGGGTGAAGGTACGTGTTGGGAAGTTCATTAGTTGAACACCCAACCCCATGAAGGTTTCTTAAACTTATTATTAGACATTTCTAATAACATTTTATGATAAGTTTACTCTTAAACTAATAGATCTTACGCATGCATAACAAATGAGGAAGAAAGAACAATTTCCTTACATTGAGTATGAATAAAATGGGCACAATATTTGAACACCTTTCAAATATTGTTCTTGAGCTTATAATATAAGGATGAACTCCCAAGTTTCAAAGTCGAAACTCTCCTCTAAGTTGCACCTAAGACAACCCTAAAATCACTACTTAATTACTCCACAATAGTAATATAGTAGTCTCCCTTAAATATATATCTAATAACTCTATTACTACATTTAGTAAATTATTAGAAATTTATGAACAGTAGTTTTGTGAAGCTTCTCAAGCTTTTCTTAGTGTAAGAGTACAGTCTGCCTATGTGATCAACTAGTCATCCCATATGACCATATGGCACTTGAACTTGCCATCAATCGCATCACACTCTAGTCACTTGGAGACGTCACCTCATATAAGAAATTAGGGGCCAATGCTTATGTTAATCCAGTTCACTTTAATAGGGTTCAAAGTTATCACTACAACCTATTATGATTTAACAAAGCGTAAAAATGAGTTTTTTTTTTAGTTAAGAAACTCAAACGATAAATGTGATTATCATATATGAACAATCAACACAATGTTATTGCTTCATATCTTATAATCTAAAGTCTATATGATCCATGTAATTTCATGGCGATCTTGTTAAAATGCAATAAAGGCTTGGGTAGTGAATATACAATATATTCATTTATTTCAACCTTATGAATTTTTTTTTCCTTCCATTCATAGTTATTCCTAATAACATGAATTTATCTATGTACATGTCTAGATCTCTATCTAGTGTTGGGCTCTTTAACTTGAAAAATGCTCCCACTTGTTATCATGATACCTATGTGATATGTATCTTGGTGAAAGGATCTACTATTAGTTCCTTATAAGCCACCTTATACTCATTATAATGTACTAGGTCTCTATTTGTAAAATTTCTAATGATTGACTCTTCAATCATCCTTTTAGTTATTTGCATTTTGTATAACAAAAGTTTGCCTAGGATTTCAACAAATCCTTATAAGTTTGGAAATTTGGGTTTGTGTAACATGTAACACATATCCAAGTTATATCTACCAAACACAAGAATGAATCCCTAATTCTCCTCGAGAATCTCATGGATATTCTTGTAGGCTATCCAATGACACTCATGTGGATTGATTTGTTATTGACTTGTCATGCTCCAAGCATACAAGTCATTTTAGGTACGTGCATATTATGGCATACATGATTGGCCTAATGGCGGAAACATTAGTGATCACGTGATCAACAACTCTTAGGCTCAGTGGATGACTATGACCCTTTCATAGTGATCCCACTTTCATTAATATGAATACCCTACCCAACTTGTTGAAATAAATGAAGGATCTTATCAATATAATATACTTGTCTAAATTCCAAACTAAAATCTTATTATTTCATAATAGATTTTGATTTTAGTATGCATGATGCTTTCATTCATCCAGAATTGAAAATCCAACCACTCGTTTACAAAAGGTAATATAAATACGCCACTCACAATGAGTGATACGTCATTTACGTGGAAGACAATTTCAACCACTAAACTTCATGTCTAAAAAAAGATAACTTTAACTCCCATTCAAAATCATGTCAATACGTGACTTCTCGACAATTCGAGTGAAACTCTTCTTATATCACATAATAGAAATAATCATCATAACCTTTAAGTGTTAGTGGAAACCTTAGGCTTGTGTCATGTACACATCCCATTCCAAATCCCTATTTGGACAAGTGGTTTTGTTGTGTATTTTGTGCACACTCACTATGAGGTATAGTACTCATGATTTGGATCTTAGCATAGTTACACATTAACTTAGCTTTTGTAGACATATTTATGTCAATCTATTCAACTATTATTGGACAACTCCAAATAAATCATTCCTTTGCATAGATTCCAATTAGTTTCATAAGGCTCTTATGTAGAAAACCGAATTTATAAAATTACTAGGTTCATCCACTTCATAGATCATAATCTCATTATATCAAGAAAATATTATATCAAGAACATTTTCTTTTGTTCTCCTCACTAGTCTAAGGATTCACTTAAGAACGCTTTCTTTTGGTCTCCTCACTAGTCTTGAGTCTAACCTAAGAACATTTTCTTTGGTTTCCTCACTAGTCCCTTACTAGTTTTACGTTGTGGCTTATTTTCTCCCACTCTATCTTTAGAAAAATACAACTATTTTCTTTAAAGAAAGTCTCATGAGCCACAAACAATTTTTTACTCATGATCGTGAGGAGGGTAGAATTATCACAACTTGAGCTAAAGAAGTGGACTCTAATCCATGTTATTAACCATCTTCATAAGTGGTTACAAGTTTTAAATTTGAGTGCTGTGGCCAATTGGTTTGGTAGATTCCCTACTTTGAGTTCAATAACTCAATTTGACTTAACAATTGATCTTTCAAAAGTATAAGGAGAATCAAATTCATAGCTTATGAACTTATTATAATGATCCAATCATCATAGTTCTTTAATGATCAATTTGAGTCAATACAATTTATGTTATTAGTGCAAGTAGTGTATAATGACAAGTTTTAGAACGAAAACGTTTCCACAAACCGAGTAACTTGGGTTGAAAACCAAGTCACCATAATCCAATTACAACCATTGCAAACTAAAAAGAAATAAACAAATTTCCATTGTCAAACAAGAAAATTTAAGAATTTCTAAAACAATGTCACAAAATACATCCCAAAATGAAGACAACTCAAAATAAGTCCAAGCTTTCATAGGTCTTCAACCATGGGTGGCTACCTTAGCTTCCCTTGAAGAGCCTCTTTAGGCTTGCTTGCCCTTTCCCTTGTCTTTGCTTGGGTGCCATAATTACAATTAAAAAGGGTAAGAATCACAACTCGTATCTATATACCAAAGTTTAGATCATAACATAAATGATAGGGATGAACATTTACCAACTGAAACAATCTTTCCAGCTTTAAGATCTCCAAGATACCTTGGGCAATTCCTCTTCAAATGCCCTACGCCATTACAATAATGGCATTTGTCCTCATTGGAGGCAACCTTCTTGGGCATGGGTGAGCTATTCTCAATAGCTTTACCTTTGCCCTTGAAGGTGGAGGGCTTCTTCCCTATACTACCACCCCTTTTAAACTTCCCCTTGCTCTTATTATTAATATTGAGCACATCCTTGGTGGTGCTAACATTTAGCCTTATGTCTCTCTCGGCTTGCACAAGCATCTTGTGCAATTCATGAAGAGATGTTTTCATGTTTTGCATATTGTAGTTTACCCTAAACTGCACATATGCTTTGATTTTCCCCAAGGAATGTAAAACCCGGTCAATAACGAGTTGTTCGGGAATGGTCACCCCTTGAAATTTAAGAGTCTCAACATGCTTAATCAATTTGAGTACATGAGGGCTAACCTTTTGGCCCTCTTTTAGCTTCATGTTGAAAAATGCGAAAACCGTCTCATATTGAATGATCCTAGGAGCTTGTGAAAACATGGTCACAAGCCTTGCATAGATCTCATAGGTGGTGCTCATATTTATGGCACTCCTTTGGAGATCGGCCTCCATAGAGAAGATAAAAACGTTTTTTTATTGCGGCGGACTCATTTTGGTAAGCCTCATAGGCTTGCCTTGCGGCGGCGGTTGACCTTTCTTTAGGTGTATCGGGAGAGGCTTTGGTAAGGTAACGAAGCTTTTCGTCACATTCTGGGGCGAAGCGGAGTTGCGCATCCTAATCGACAAAATTAGCACTATTCTTTTCTAATATACATCGATCCATGAAGGATCGAAGCCATGAAACGTTTGTGAGAGTTGGAGCGTTGGTGGTGGTGGATGAACTAGCATTTGTCATTGTGAATAAAAAATTGTAACTACAAATTTTAAGACATAAAGGAAATGTCAACATTTATCGTTTTTAAATACTTGTAAACACTTTAAAAACAAGTTTAACATCTAAATAGTGACCTCGACCCAACTATTATAATTGATTCCGAGATCCAAATTTATATCAACTTGGGCACGGTGAGCCGATTCATCCCTTATTAAAATAATTCGGTGGATTAACTCTTTAATCGATTCTACTTTTAGAACTCCTGGTTGATAATATTACTTTAATATTTAGCTTAAGCCCGGAACACATGCGGCTACGGTCGCCAATACTTCCGTTCAGCTAAATCCAAATTTTGATGTAACAACCTTTATTACTTCACTTACCCAACGTAACACGTTTAGCACCCCGGTGAGCCGAGCCTACTTCCTAGTGAAATTTAGACTCATGGGTTCTACTATCTGGTAAGGCTTGATCTTAATTATTACTTAGAAGAATTCATGTCAATTTATTATCTATCTCGTTTAAGTGGACTAAATCGATGAACTAACGATAATTTGAATTGACACGGTCGAAGACTTGATAAAAAAAATGCATGTCATGTTATGGCGATGTGGCAATGCATGCAAACATATTAAATAAAATGCAAGCATATAATGAATCTCCTATTATGGCCTTCCTAATAGAAAATTAAATAATCTATTACAAATTCGGAAACCAACTCCATTGGTCCCTTGAACTTCATAAGCACGCTTACCAAGGACACCGTCTCTTTCGGAACTCCTTTCCGAAGGGCACCGTCTTTAGGAAACTCCGTAATAAAAATAATTACAAATATATGTAAAAATTACATGACTTTTCTATTATACATTTGTAAAAGCGGAAAGATTTAGCATGTTCCTATTGGTTCCTGCTTTTAAGGGATTAAAAAGTTCACTTTTTCTTTGTTTTTTTTTCCTGATAAAAGATCCCACCCACGTTCATGGGAAGAATTAATTACTTTTAGAATACACTCTTGCAACAAGAGTTGATCCCCCAGCCAACCAGAACCCCACAGCAAGAACACAGAACAATGCCACACCAGAAACATTGAGCTTACCACCTCCCACACAGCCAGGCGGGAGTCCCACATCAGGAAACCTAAGCTTACCACCTCCCATACACCCACCCTTCATTCAAGAACAAGCCCATGCACAAGCAAGAACAGCCACATCCACGGTAACCAGAGCAGGGTCCATTCTTCATAAAACAGGCCAGAGCAAGTCCAGTAACCAGGTAGATATCATGCAGCACCAGTCCAACCAAGGGCTCCAACTTCTTTTCCCATCAAGTTAAGGTCCTTAGCAAGATAAAATTCTAGCACAAGTTTTCCAAATAAGTTCTGGAAGTCCACCTAAAATAGCCTACCATATTGAAGGTCATTCTGAGGAAGTCAGCAGGAACAAGTCCAATTAATCTGTCCAAGACTCCTTACTTTTGTCTGATCAACCTAGCATTAATAAGAAAGTTGGGAAGGATATCTAGCAGTCCCTCTCAACCCCCAAGACCAGCAGCAAACAGCCAGACAAAGGCTCCCCAAGGAATTGAACAACATTACCATTTCAGGAAAGGGACAAGAAAACTTTTCACGTTTGCTTTTCTGTCATTTTGCAGTCTGTCTTAGCTCGTCCTATTAGCTAACTTTTGCATTTTATTTATCAGTATTTGTAAGGCTCTTTCATACCTTAGATTATGTTTATTTACAAGGGTGGAGATCTATTGTAATTGCCTATATATGGCCTGCATTGTAACCTAATGAACCAGACTTGAATTAATATAAACCTAAACTTTGTTCATTTGCAAATCTTTAGCAAAGCTAAGTATTGTGGTAATCCTTAGTGAACTTGTGTGTGATCTAAGATTACAGTGTCTAAGATTCATTACTTGTGTGTCTTGAGTCTTAAACACAACCTTTGCTACCTGTGCTTGTGTGCTAAGGTGCAAAGTTCTATCTATTCTGCCTGGCCTAGTGCAGGTTCCTTGAGTTTTATGAGTCATTTAGCTTGTGTGTGAGGGAGTGTTGATCTTAGCTCCATTTAGCCTTTGAAAGTCTCTATATTTGTAGAGATTTCAGTTCAATTGGTTATCAGAGCTTTGGTTTGTGAGTTCATTTATCTAACTACATTCAAAAACACAAAAAAACAACCATGAGTGAAGAGAGATTAGCATGGCTTGAAACCATAGTTCATGGCCTTGCTAGAACTGTCATGGAGATTACAACATCGTTCAATGAATTCTTAGATGGTCAACTCAACAATGGTGGAAGAGAAGGTAGAGGTCGAGGAAGAGGAGCACCCATACTACCTGTGGAACAAGAGGAGGCCTCAAACTCATATGGCTCAGAGAAGGGTCTTCTTAAACACCATGACAAAGACATAAAGGTAGAAATCTCTGACTTTCTAGGTAGCATGAACCCTGATGATTTACTAGATTGGTTAAGGTCAGTAGAGAGAGTCGTTGAGTTTAACGGTTATACTGATATGAGGGCTTTTAAAGTTGCTATCATGAAACTAAAAGGATATGCATCTCTCTGGTATGAAAACATGAAAGTTCATAGGGTTAGGGAAGGTAAAGACCCTATTAAATCTTGGGATAATCTTAAAAAGAAAATGAAGGCTAAGTTTGTATCAAAAGACTACACCCAAGATATGTTTATCAAGCTAACCCACCTGAAACAAGATAGTAGGTATGTTGAGTCCTACCTGAGGGATTTTGAGCAACTCACACTTCAATGTGAGATTAGTGAAAATCCTGGGCAGAATATAGCTAGGTTTCTAGAAGGTCTTGATAAAAAGATAGCTAGCAGGGTGAAGTTACAGCACCTGTACTCCTTTGAGGAGGCAGTTAGCCTGTCTTTAAGGATTGAGAAGTTAGGGAAAGGGAAGTCAGCCCCTCTTAAACCCTAGACTAGACCCTCTTTTAAACCTTACTCTATAGTCATCATAGGAGAACCCTTGGTCCCTGCTAAGCCTTATGTGGTAGACAAGGGCAAGGCCCCTGAGACAGACCTAAGGAGGACAGTAGCCCTCAAGAAATGCTTTAAATACCAAGGCTTTGGGCATTTTGCTCAGGATTGTCCCTCTAAAAGGGCTTTGAGTAACATGGAAATTGTGCAGTTGGGTGATGATGAAATCCTTGTGTGTGAGGAGGACCAGGAGGAACCCGAGGAAGAACCTAGTGAGAAGATGATAGAACCTGATACAGGCTTGAGTCTGGTGACCTGGAGGGTTATGCACACCCAGCCTCAACCCTTGGAGGATGATCAGAGACATCAGATATTCAGAACTAGGTGTACCATAAAGGGAAGGGTTTGTAACATGATAATTGATGGGGGAAGTTGTACTAATGTAGCTTCTACAACTCTGGTGGATAAGTTGTCCTTAACCACACAGGAACACCATCACCCTTACAAACTGAGATGGATGAACAAGGGAGTGGAAGTGAAGGTTGATAGGCAATGTGTTGTGCCTTTCTCTATTGGCAAGGGCTATGCTGATGAAGCCTTATGTGATGTTTTGCCTATGGATGCTTGCCACCTCTTGTTAGGAAGACCATGGGAATTTGATAGAGACTCTGTGCACCATGGGAGAGACAATACTTATGCCTTCAAGTTTGGTAACAAGAAGATCATCTTGGCTCCCTTGCCTGCCAATGTTAAGGGGAACATAACTCATGTCAATGATGTGTCCAAGGAGGTCCTGTTGTTGAGTGAAGGTGAGGTTGTTCAAGAGCTCATGGATGATGAGCATGTGTTCATCCTCTTGACAAAAGAAGTCCTACTTCCCCAAGGAAGTATTCCAGCTGAGGTCCAGCAGGTACTGAGAGCCTATGGAGATGTGTTTCCTGCTGAGCTGCCTAGTGGGCTGCTCCCACTCAGGGGGATAGAACACCATATTGATCTCATTTCTGGAGCAATGCTGGCCAACAAAGCTGCCTACATAAGTGATCCAAAGGCAACTCAGGAACTCCAAGCTCAAATTAGTGACCTGCTCAACAAGGTCTTTGTGAGGGAATCCTTCAGTCCCTGTGCAGTTCCTGCCTTACTAGTACCCAAGAAGGATGGGTCTTGGAGGAGGTACATAGACAGTAGGGACATCAACAATATCACCATCAAATACAGATTCCTTATACCGAGATTGAATGATTTCTTGGATGAGTTGAGTGGAGCCCAGGTCTTCTCCAAGATTGATTTAAGACAAGAGTACCACCAGGTGAGGATCCGGGCTGGGGATGAGTGGAAGACAGCTTTTAAAACCAAGCATGATTTGTATGGATGGCTGGTAATGCCCTTTGCTTTGTCTAATGCCCCAAGCACCTTTATGAGGTTGATGACTGAGGTACTGAGGCCTTTTTTAGGGAAATTCATTGTTGTGTATTTTGATGATATCTTGATATACAATCCTTCAGCAGAAGAGCACCTCCAGCACCTGAAATTGTTGTTTGATGTTTTGAGAAAACATATGCTATTTGGCAAGATAAAGAAATGTACTTTTATGCAGGATGAGGTTCAATTCCTAGGATTTATTATATCCAAGGAAGGAGTTTATGTTGATCAAGACAAGGTGAAGGCAGTTAGGGAGTGGCAGGTCCCTAAGACTATAACTGAGGTAAGGAGTTTTCATGGGCTGGCCTCCTTCTACAGGAGATTCATTAAGGGGTTCAGTTCTATTATGGCTCCCTTGACTGAGTGTATGAGAAAAGGAGAGTTCAGGTGGAATGACAAGGCTGAGAGGTCTTTCAACATCATCAAGGACCTCTTGTGTGAGTCACTGTCCTAGTTCTCCCTGACTTCAGCAAGTTATTTGAAATTGAGCGTGATGCAAGTGGCATAGGCATTGGTGCTGTCTTGATACAAGAACAAAAGCATGTGGCATACTTTAGTGAGAAGTTGAGTGGTGCTAACCTCAACTATTCAACATATGACAAGGAGTTCTTTGCAATAGTCAGGGCCTTGAATCATTGGGGTCATTATCTAAAGCCCAAACCTTTTGTCTTGCACTCTGATCATCAAGCACTTAAGTACATCAATGGGCAGCACAAGTTGAATACTAGACATGCTAAATGGGTAGAGTTCTTGCAGTCCTTCTCATTTTCCAGCAAGTACATTGAGGGCAAAAACAATGTGGTGGCAAATGCCTTGTCAAGGAGAACCATGATGCTGACATTCATGGAGCAAAGGGTACTTAGGTTTGAGCACATGAAGGAGCTGTACAGGGAGGATCCAGACTTTAAGGAAGA
Organism: Heliosperma pusillum; assembly: GCA_022085475.1. NCBI lineage: Eukaryota > Viridiplantae > Streptophyta > Magnoliopsida > Caryophyllales > Caryophyllaceae > Heliosperma > Heliosperma pusillum. Next base: position 26,604 of record JAIUZE010045819.1, on the reverse strand, counting down.
CTGGATGGCATATCTGGAGGGCAATCCTAAGAGTGGAAGCAGATACTTGGTGCAGGAAGGGTTCTTGTTCCTAGGAAACAAGTTGTGTGTACCTAAGGGTCCTTACAGGGGGTTGCTAATGAAGGAAGTACATTCAAATGGCCTAACTGGTCACTTTGGAATCCAGAATACTTGTGACATTTTGCAGGAACAATTTCATTGGCCAAAGATGTTTGGAGATGTTCAGGATGTGATCAGGAGGTGTAGTGCTTGTCAGAAGTCCAAATCATTCTTCCAGGCTGGGGCATACACCCCCTTACCAGTTCTAGATAAGCCTTGGGAAGATGTTAGCATGTATTTTATTGTGGCTCTTCCTAAGACTCAGAGGGACAAATACTCAGTCATGGTGGTTGTTGACAGGTTTAGCAAAATGGCACATTTTGTTGCCTGCAAGAAGACTGAGGATGCCATGGGAGTTGCTGACCTATATTTCAAGGAATTTGTCAAGCTCCATGGGGTACCAAGGAGGCAAGAACCATAGTATCTTTGAAAGCTGCTAAAGACCAGGCTCCTATTCAGGACCTCCCACCACCCTCAAACTGATGGACAAACAGAGGTGACCAACAAGACATTGGGCAGGATCCTTAGATTTATCATTTCCAAGTCCTTGAAGGATTGGGATCTAAAGCTGGCCCAAGCAGAATTTGCGTTCAACAAAGCCCCATCTACCAACACAAGTAAAAGCCATTTTGAAATTGTTTATGGCACTAACCCCTTGATGCCAACAGACCTTGTATCAGTAGTAAGGAGGGTGGTGCACTATGATGCAAAGATCAGGGTGAAGCAGATAATGCAGATACATGCCAAGGTGAAACAACAAATTGAGAAATCCAATGAAATGTACAAGTCCAGAGCAAGAGGTCCAATGAAATCTAGAGAGTTCAAAGTTGGGGATCTAGCGTGGTTACACCTGAAGAAAGAGAGGTTTCCTGACAAGAGGAAGAACAAGTGGAGTCCAAGAGCAGAGGGCCCCTTTGAGGTCATTGAGAAGTTGGGTTCTAATGCATACAATATTGACCTCCCAGTAGAGTATAGAGTGCATAGCACATTCAATATTGGTGATCTAAGTCCATATTATGGAGAATCTGATGATGCAACTAGTGAGGATTTGAGGTCAAATCCTTTTCAGGAAAGAGAGTTTGCAATGGGAGTTGATCCCCCAGCCAGCCAGAACCCCACAGCAGGAACACAGAACAATGCCACAACAAAAACATTGAGCTTACCACCTCCCACACAGCCAGGCAGGAGTCCCACAGCAGAAAAACAAAGCTTAAAACCTCCCATACACCCACCCTTCAGTCAAGAACAAGCCCATGCACAAGCAAGAACAGCCACAGCCAGGGTAACTAGAGCAGGGTCCATTCTTCATAAAACAGGCCAGAGCAAGTCCAGTAACCAGGCAGATATCATGCAGCACCAGTCTAACCAAGGGCTCCAACTTCTTTTACCATCAAGTTAAGGTCCTTAGAAAGATAAAAGTCCATGGCAAGTTTTCCAAATAAGTTCTTGAAGTCCACCTAAAACAGCCTACCATATTGAAGGTCATTCTGAGGAAATCAGCAGGAACAAGTCCAATTAATCTGTCCAAGACTCCTTACTTTTGTGTGATCAACCTAGCATTAATAAGAAAGTTGGGAAGGATATCTAGCAGTCCCTCTCAATCCCCAAGACCAGTAGCAAACAGCCAGACAAAGGCTCCCCAAGAAATTGAACAACATTACCATTTCAGGAAGGGGACAAGAACACTTTTCACGATTGTTTTTCTGTCATTTTGCATTCTGCCTTAGCTCGTCCTATTAGCTCACTTTTGCATTTTAGTTATCAGTATTTGTAAGGCTCTTTGAGCCCTTAGATTATGTTTATTTTCAAGGGTGGAGATCTATTGTAATTGCCTATATAAGGCCTGCATTGTAACCTAAAGAACCAGACTTGAATTAATATAAACCTAAACTTTGTTCATTCGCAATTCTTTAGCAAAGCTAAGTATTGTGGTAATCCTTAGTGAACTTGTGTGTTATCTAAGATTACAGTATCTAAGATTCATTACTTGTGTGTCTTGAGTCTTAAACACAACCTTTGCTACATGTGCTTGTGTGCTAAGGTGCAAAGTTCTATCTGTTCTGCCTCGCCAAGTGCAGGTTCCTTGACTTTTTTGAGTCATTTAGCTTGTGTGTGAGGGAGTGTTGATCTTAGCTCCATTTAGCCTCTGAAAGTCTCTATTTTTTGTAGAGATTTCAGTTCAACTCCCAACTCTAGATATAATTTAGTACACTCCAATAACATAGAATTCCACAAAACCATACTTTATACATATAAACGGAAACAAGTTATTAAATTTCTAAATTCTGTAAGTATTTGAAGAACTCCTTCTACGACGCATTTCCTGAAAACAAAACGGTAAAAAATTATAAAAAAATCAAACATGTAAGAATGCCAAATATAAATGAAAAACTTTATATATAAATGAAAAAAGAATATTTAAGGTAAACTGATCGATCACATTTCTAATTATAAATAAGATGTGAAACACTTATACATTGAATTTATAGTTATTATTTTTAACTTAAATAAAGGGTCCTGATTTTTGTAGTATACATTTTTCTTACTTTAATACACTATTGACAATTATACCCCTCTTATTTCCCCTCTCTAACCTCTTTCTAATATTTTCTCTCTAATGTCAACTTTCATTCATTCATCAAAAAAGTTGAACCATGTACTAAACAAAGGAATTAAAATATAGAAAAAAAAAACAAATAATTGTTTTTTTGATACAAAAAGAAAAGAAAAAAGAATTGAAATACAGTACATTTACAAAAATAATCAACGTTTTACTAAACAACACTCTACATTACAAACTACAAATAATCCCAAACAATATTATAGAGTACAACACTACATTGGGAAAAAAAATCAAAGGCGTAGTCAACAAACATTATACAGTACAAGACTACCTATCCCCAGCCGGCCCTATGCCCGGCCACTATTACGTCAGCTCCTTCGCCTAACATATTATCAAAAAAAATTAAAAACCCTAATTAAAAAGCAATAAATAAATTAAAATATAAAAAGTAGACAATTTTATTAATATTAGATTAACGTATTAAATATTTGTTCGTCATTTGAATAATCGTTCATACTTGAAATTTTTATTATTGAATTTGAAGAAGGTTAAAGTGTAGAGAGAAGGTAGAGAGCGAGGATATAGAGGAATTAGGTTTGATGTATTTTTTTTGTGAAGGGTAGCAAATGGAAAAAGTATTAAATTGAGTAAAAAACGTATTGCGAAAATAATTTACGTAAATAAAATATTTAAAAAAACAAGGCACATAGAATTATAGATCTACAACTATGAACATGAAAGAAACATTTTATTTTATTTAAAAGATAAAACAGAATTGTATAAACAGGAAAGTAACACAATGAGAATAATTGTAGTTGGACTAACACCATGAGAGTATTTTAATAGTGTCGTGAATCAATTAAAACTAAATTTGTTAAAAATAAGTTCTCACACTATGCATGCCTAATGTTACAATGCACAAATTTTATATTATTATTTGTTTCCTTATTTTCCTATTTCAATTGACAGTATTCATAGTAATAACAACAGTTCCATGTATTCAATTTAAAAGGCAAGATATATAAAACATTATAAACAATTAAAAATAAGAAAATTTTGGACTATACACGCAAAAGATTTATTGGTAACAAATAAGGAAAAAGATATTAACCTGCAAATTTCGTCATCTAAGTAGAACTTTATGTCGATCTTTGGATGAGGGTTTTTGTGAGGGTAAAATGTGAGTAAGGATGAGGCGTAAAATGTGATGGTAAGTAAAGTTTTTGGGTCAAACTTGGGCCTTAATTTAAGTGTATTCATTTAATTTTTTGCTAAAATTGGGCCTAAATTTTATGGATTTGTGATATTGGCCGGTAATTACCTTTTATGCGATTTTTGTTTTATGCACACCTTTTTATGTGATTAGTGTGTTCATAGTAAACATTAGCCATTCTGTTAGTTCGTCTTAACTTATAGACATGGCCACATAGACGTAAATGCATCGATATCAATACGAGCATATAAATTATTTGTTAGTTTTCTTTCATTTAGTTTATCATGTATTTTTTATTTTACGACTATAGTTTATTCAAGCGAAAAAACAAGACGGGTGATTATGAAATAATACTAACATCAAATGTTTAATTCCCTTTCTCCACTCTCTGATACTTAACTATTTTATGTTGCTTATACTCCCTTAAGACGGGTTATTGTTGGTCTGAACCAATAAGACGGGGTGTTGTACCCAGTTTACAACTAAGTGTGAACACGTTTGGAAAACAAGTTACCATTAGCTGTAACAATAGCTGAACCATAGTGATTACATTTTGACAATAAAATGGGCACAAAACCCCTTCTTAAGGTTCAGACCAAAATAAGTCCATCTGAAATAAGAATTAGTGATAATTACTATGTGTATTCAATATCCATGCTCGTGTAAATTTGCACGGGTGTAAAACTAGTTACAATAAAAATGATACGAGATCACAATAAAATTATAACTGAATTAATATTCTCTTACATTTTGGGCAATATCGATTAAAACTACGGTCATACTAAGATAAAATTACAAAATTCAAAATTACATAAATCCAAAATATGACATTCATAATAAAAATGCATCATTATAATATGTATAAAACATGCTCAATTTACGTTCCAAATCGCCCTATTTAAATTTATATCAAATATAACTCGGTTTTACGGAAATGCGTGATAATAACACTTTAAAATCACCAAACAATTCTTAAATCATATTTAAGTCCAAGTTAATTATCCTAAATCTTTTAGGACTCAAAAATTAGTAATTACCCAATTTTTGACAATAATTCAACTTGTTGTTTTATAATTGCTCATAATTAGACTTTAAAATAATATTTTAATCAAATATGTCCAAATTTAATTACAATAATTTCAAAATTTGAATTTTAAAATTTTGAAAATTATGGAACATTTCCATAACACTCATAACGTGAAAAATCAAGGTTAAAAATTTTGAATTGAATTTGAGAAAAATCTGGTCGCGCTTTATCGGTTTTATCAAATAAAATACATAAAGCATGTAAAAATTAATGTAATTAAACTTTAAAATTAAGATCTATTTATACAACCAGAGATAGTTTTCTCATGCCATGAAATTTATTTTAGCTATATTTGCTAAAATAGTCACTATTTATGCCATTTTTACATTAAAAATTCATAAATCATGCTAGACAAATCATATTTGTCTCAAATTTTACAGACAGTGAGAAAACATGCATGTGACAACATACTAAAATTTCATTGTCAGATTCAAAGCGAAACTAGTTTTAACCATCTAACCTTCATTTATTTCATTTTTATCATATAAAAATCATAAATCATGATAAATAAGTTCAACTCTCATGAAATTTTACATAAACTAAGTAAAATATTTATGTAATGTTGTGTAACAATATCAAGGTCAGAAGATAAGTCTAACTGTTTTTAGTATTTTAAACACCATTTTACTCATTAAAATGTAATAAAATCACTAAAAATAATATTTGAGCAATATAAATTTCCATAAATTATCAATATGACCTAAAATCACATTAGGACCAGAATATATTGAAATTCAAAATATTTTGTGACTTTATCTTATAAAGCACAAATTACTATTTTTATTTAAGTTACATTAACTCGAAAAAACTATAAATCGATTAGGCATGCAATAACCAAAGCAACCAAAGCTCTGGTACCACTTGAAGGTTTATTAAACTCATTATTAGACATTTATAATAACATTTTATGATAATTTTACTCTTAAACTAATGGATCTTATGCTTGCATAACAAATAAGGGAGAAAGAACAATTTCTTTACATTGAGTATGAATAAAATGGGCATAATATTTGAACACCTTTCAAATATTGTTCTTGAGCTTAGTATATAAGGATGAACTCCCAAGTTTCAAAGTAGAAACTCTCCTCTAAGTGGCACCCAAGACAACCCTAAAATCACTACTTAATTACTCCACAATAGTAATATAGTAGTCTCCCTTAAATATATATCTAATAACTCTATTACTTCACTTAGTAAATTATTCGAAATTTATGAACACTAGTTTTGTGAAGCTTCTCAAGCTTTTCTTTGTGTAAGAATACTAGAATTTGAGAGAGATAAGCATATGTTTTTAGATATAAGATCAAGCATTTTCTAATAAGGATAAAACATCTCCTTATCTAGCATGCGTGGACCGGCCACCCAAGAACATGGGGAAGGGTGAAATTGCTTTTTGTCTTACCAAGGTATTATGTATGTATCTAGGCTTGAGAGGTTATGATTATGTTTTAATTCTGAATTAGAACAATAATCAACACCTAAACACTACGTTATCTACCCAAAACCGGTTTTCATATATAAAAAGGAGTCCATTTTATTTTTGTGATTTTGTCATTTGTCACATATGTGACATGTGACATGTAACATGTTTAGCTTATAAATGTGCATTTAACTAATTTAAATGTAATTTCATAACAAATAAATTAAACTTGACATTTTAAGTCATATTTTATAATCACATGTACATAGAATGGGTCATCTCAAATTTGGTTAATATTGGTTGTAAGACTTGTTTGGGCTTTGTTCCAGGGTTACCACTCAACTGATTCTGTGTGCCTCTTTTTGTTCAACTTAAAAGACTTTTCTTTTCATAAGGTGTACGAATACAACCTAAGATAGGAATCTTTTCTTTCTCTTGTTAGAGAGTGGGAGCAGGTTTCCTCTCCCCTTGGCCTAGTCCTTTTAGGGCAGGCAGCTTGTTTGGGCAGAATGAATCTCTGGAAGATTGATCTTCTTCTTAGTTCCCGCGTTTGGCTCTAAAATCCCTGGCTTTTGGCTATAATCTACAACCATTTGTAATTATAATCAATCAATTGTGCTTATCTCAAATGTTTCACAAACATTATGCATTCTTAGTAACATAAGAATTAAATTACTAAAATGAATCTTATTTAATCATATTAAAATAAGATATATTTCTCACTTTAAACTTGTTCAAATTAAGAGATTAATTAATATGTATCGCTATACAATTAATTAACTTATATGATTAGGGGATTGTCCTTTAGGTGTGACCTCAAGGGATCAACTGATCACCACCGTCATACGACAGTTACGTCAAATTTTGGTGAGCCAATCGTTACCGATTAATGTTGACCAGTTGACTATAATATTCCCTTTGTATTCATATTATTGAGATTTAACAATGTGATCGCACTATTGTTGAGGACACATACTCCAACACCCCGCCCGTTTCATAACGGCCTCTACTAATCAAGCAATGGTTTTCAAAGAAATGCGTAGTTACGACAATTATGAAATGCAAACATCGTTTCACAAATTATAATCCTAAGCATGTGAAATATCGTTTTAAGTGGTTTAATGCATGTTTAACTTCGTCAAAGTTGTTTTAACATGTGGGTTCATTTATTGAAACATAAAATAAACAAAAACGGTTCGGGGGGAAAGGGGAGCCGTTGGGAAACTAATCTATTACAACCCGGGCATCTCGCCACAAAATCGACTCAAAAACAATAAGTAAATGTTAGAACTTGATTCAAATGGACTAACTAGACCCATAATAAAATGCTTAGAATAATTACAAATTATGTAAATAAGACAAATAAAAATGAGCTAATGAGGGGAAAATGAATGCGTGAGTTAATGGTTGATTTTTTACAAGATAATTATTCATCGAGTGTCGTAATAAGGATGATAGATATGCACATATTATTCTAACGAGGAATAAATGAGAGTGAAGGATTCATTAAGTTAAAGAAGGTTGTCAATTTACTTCAAGTTTGATTTTCAAAGTTGCAAAAAAGTAGCGACGCGTCATCTTTTAATAGCTATCGAAGTGGTAAACGAAGTCTATTTGGGATGTTCTAAGACTTTTTGGAAACGTGGAAGTGTAAGGTTTCTAATGGTAGTATGCATGGTGTTAAAGTTGGCTCTAAAGGTGGTGAAATGGCGGTTAAACAGGTGTTGGTTAGGCGATTTTAGTGCAGTAATTTGGGGTTTGTTGCGTGTGAAAGGGGGGGGGGAGGTCTTTTGACGGCTTTTTGGATAGGTTAGAGTGATACCCTAGGTCTCAAATTTGGTCCTATAGCATTTGGGAGTGTAAGAAAAACAGTGGTTGTGTCCGTCGCGGTGGACAGTGGTGTTTAATGGTGGTTTCGAGGGTGTCTACAGGGTCTGGTCGCGCAATTTAAAATAGGAGGTTAATAGTTGCGGTTTATTTGTTATCATGTTTTATTGATGATTTCTAGATGTTAAACAATATCAAAGTCAGAATATTGGTACCGTTTTAAATTAATGATTTACATGTGAATTATGGCGATAATGACGATAACAAACGAAGGATAAAACATGGGAAAAGGGTAAACTAACGATATAAAATTTCAAAAATGAAATAAAAGAAAGCCAGAATTAGTAAAAGAAGTTTTTCCACCCTCAACTTACATGTATGAGACGGGACGCCTTACTTGGAGTCAGAGACGAAGCTCAGCCTGGGCCATGGTTTTTTGAAAAAAATTATTAAATTAAAAAAAAAAAAAAACTAAAAAAAAATCAGATTCTTCTACGTGATTCTTGCCCTGCATATTGAACAAAATTAAACTTAAATATGTAAACAAACTAACTGAAAAATAATTACCATAGTTAAAAACAAAACAATTCCTATAACTACCCTATATTTTTTTACTGGAAAAAAAACAAAGAGGCGTCCATAAATCAAACGGGGGTTTATTTTTCCAATTTGTCGTTAATCAAAATTCAAGACCGCGGAAATCAATTGCAACAAGTAATTTCTCATATAGTTTGTTCTTTTATTTCATTAAGCAAAACTACTCTATTAATTTTGATTTAACTTTGATATAAGTTTTTGTTAATTTGATTAATATTTATCTGATTAATTAGATTATTAGAGATATCATATATTCATATGCAACATACCTTGATAAATATATGCTCCAAGACTGAATCTTGCCGAAAGCGCATCAGATCACCCGTCACCGACCTTGCCGGTTGCAAATTTTAGGATTATAAGAGTTTCTGACTTTGTAAATTGTATTATCAAAAAGAGAAAAAAAAATATATGTGTACTCTCTCTTTGCTCAGTTTAGTGAATTATTAGGGATTTAGGGGAATGAATTATTAGGGAAATTGAGAGGAATTAAGAGTCAGACTTTTGGTGGGATGAGTCTAGTAATATATTGTACTAGTCTTTGAAATATTGGGTTTTGGGTAGGCCTGTGATTGTGTGAAATGTTGTGTAGTGGTGTACTAGTGTACTAGTGTAGTTTAGGTTAGGTATCCTATGTTAGGGTGGTGGAAATGTGGAATCATTTAATTTTTTTTTTAATCTTGTTAGTGTAAGGTATCCTATGTTTTGTGGAATCATTACTTTTTATTTTTAGGCTAAATGAAATTTTTAATAGGTGTTTTTCTCGACTAGTTTTAATGGGTAAGACTCCTACAATAACTGCGTTTTTCAAGAGAAAAAATGGTGAAATTTCAACAAATGAGGCTAGCGGTAGCGGACCATCAACAAATACACCCGTTGACACTGAGGGTCATGAGACTACTCTTATTGATGAAAGTAGGCCTACAAAAATAATGAGATCATTGGAACCCTCAAATAACTCTTATCGTGTCGAACGAGATCCCGGAAAACGTGAGAAAATTTGTCAATATCCAGTTGGGAAACAGAATGAAATAAGACGAGCTTATATTTTGAAGGGTCCATATCAACCGGAGTATAAACCAAAAGAGTATAAAAAGTCAGGTTCAGATTCTCATGGATGTCGATTTCAGGTCTCGTGGTATTCCAAATATCGATCATGGTTAGAGTATTCTCCCGAAATAAATGTTGCAGTTTGCTTCCCGTGTTTTTTATTTAATAAGCCAGAAAGCAATAGAGCTTTTATTATCGATGGGTTTTAACGACTGGAAGCATGCCATGGGCAAAGAAGGTACTTTTAATGTTCATGTGGGTACTCCACCAAATTCATCTCATCAAAATGCTGTGAAACAGTTGGAAGATTTTCTCAATCAAGAAAGACATTTGCCAAATATTTATGCCAAACAAACACCCAAAGAAATTGCTAAAAATAGATTGCGACTTGAATCTTCAATTAAAGCATTACGGTGGTTAGCTATGCAAGGATTAGCAATGAGAGGTCGAGATGAAAGTGAAAATTCAAGTAATCGGGGAAATTTTCTCGAACTTCTAAAGTTTCAGGCATCTTTCAATAAAGATGTGGAGAGCGTTGTGCTAAAAAATGCTCCTCGACATGCTTCTTACACTTCATCAGACATACAAAAAGAAATCTTACAGATATTTGGAGAGAAGATAAAGTGGGCAATTAAGGAGCAAATTAATGAGAATCCTTTTTGTATTATTGTTGACGAAGCTGGGGATGTGTCTGGGAAACAACAAATGGCTATTATATTGAGATTTGTTAATAACCTTGGATTAGTCAAAGAACGATTTTTCAGTATTATTCATGTTGACGATACGCGTGCTCCAACATTAAAGAAAGAGATATTTGAAGTTCTTTCTCATTATCAATTTGACGTGAGTAATTTACGGGGTCAAGGTTATGATGGTGCAAGCAATATGCGTGGAAAATGGAAAGGGTTGTAAGCACTGGTCATTGAACAATGTCCTTATGCATATTTTGTGCATTGTTTTGCCCATCGCTTACAATTAGCACTTGTAGCAGCAACAAAGGAAGTTGTACCAGTTTTCCAATTTTTCTCCAAGTTATCTTTCGTTGTAAATGTTATTCTTGCATCTTATAAGCGCGTCAATGAATTGCGAAAAGCGTATTCCAATGAAATAGATATGTTGATTGCAGATGGAGAACTTGAGACTGGGATTGGTTTGAATCAGACAAGCAACTTGCAAAGGCCAGGTGATACTCGTTGGAGCTCTCATCTAAGGTCTATTGCAAGCTTAAAGAAAATGTTTAGTGCCTCATGTTCTCTGTTTGATAGGATATATCGCACACCTATGCAAAGATAAATTTCCCTAGACACAAATAAATGAAGTACGAGGGGTCGAACACAAGGAGACACGGGAATTTCGTTATGAAATGCTATGAATAGACTACTATCAAAGTCGGTTTAACGGTTTGGTTTGGTTTGGTGTTTAGCTAACTATGATGCAAATCAAATAATATTAAAAGAGTCTAGGGGAGTCAGGTCACTCATGAAAATACGTAAATGCTCATGTTAAACATAGGAATTCTTAATATTGTTAATTGTTTAGGCTAAAGACACCCATCTCTCGATATTAGTGTCAACCTTAGGTCGAGTCCTAGAGAACTTTCGTTATAACTAGAGTCGTCCTACTACACATGCTTAGACTAATCCGATTCTGTGCCTCTCGTCTTGTAGAATGAATTAACAAATTTAATCAATGCAATTGGCCAAATAACAAAGATTAACAAAACAATACAAGCATGTGATAGAAACAATTTACCAATATTAGTTCATCCTTATTTTAACATTTACAACTTACTAATTATGCATGGCTTCCTTAATCCCTAGACAAATGAAACTACTCACTCATGTTGATAATTAGACTAATAGTTTTTTATATAATAAGCATGATGAATATAAAGTTATAAAGGAAAACAACTTGTTAATAAAATGTACTAAACTAAGTGAATGAAATTACTACTAACAATTCTAATGTAGAAAACAATGAAACTATGATTAACTTATGTTACGATTAACTAAATGATTCGTAAGGTAAATGACGGAAATGAATACTAACATAAAACTAGAATTAGGATTACCGCACTAGAGAAATATAACTTGGAAATGAAGAACAAATAACCCAAATGCTTGAATGGAAAGATTGCAATACAACTTCAAAATGTAAACCAAATGTTTGACAAAGTAATAACTAAATGTTTAACTAATTATGAAACTAAGAAAAACTTGTGTGCTTAAACTAAGGGAAATATGATGAAAAGATATGAGAAAAGCTATGAAAGATATGTGAAAACATGAGTAAAAGATGTAAAAAGATATGGAAAAAGATATCCCTAAGTGTCGAAGTCCCTCTCCTTTATATAGGGAGAGGGGACTTGAAACGGTTGTGATCACAGAAGCCAAACCCCGATCGGGGGCCTCGGAACCCCAATCAAGGCATCCTTAATCCGGGTGCTTTTGCTTAAATGCTCCATTTAATGCTTAAGGAATCCTAAGCTATGCCTTTAAACACCTTAATTCTCCGGTTAATTGCATAGTTTAGGGTTTCCTTGAGCATCTAAAGGAGTATCCTATGCTTGAGTTGTGCACTCCTTGCTTTGGGCTTCATTTTTAGTTTTTCCATTTCAATCCATTTCACAAATCTTCATGCTTGGCTTGTCATTCTCCTTTCATGGTCCATTTTGCTTCCATTAGCTTGTTGGACTTTGGTGCTTGCTAATTGTGTTAGGAAAAAAACTCTAAATGCTTAGATTCCTACAAAACATAGCAAAAACGAGCAATGCACCTCGAACACGTAATCAGCTCACAAAAATACTAAACAAAGTATAATAATCATGTAAAATCGAGCTAAATTAGGGAGTAAAATCATATAAAAACTAGACATATCAAACTCCCCCAAGCTAAACCCTTTCTTGTCCTCAATCAAGCGCACAAGACCAAGACAAGAGAGGAAAACAACGTAGTCCCCACAATTGTAATATCCAATTTTAAACTATCAAGCATAACGACTCAAATCCCGAAACAACATGGGCATAAGGATAATACAAAAACATGGATGAGATTTATGTGGCGGTGTAGCATGAAAGACTTCAATTGAACTTTTCGGCTCTTGCATGATCTTTTGACTTATGGATTCTTACGATACACTCAAACTCATTTTAATGTGAAAGGATTTTTGTAAGTAGCACTCACCTATCATCGACTCATGAGAGTGTGCCCTCAATCTAATATGGTAAAAATTTCAAAACTACAAGCCAAAAACATTCAAATGCAAGCATGAAAAGGAAGCCATAGGTAAGAAGATGGTTAATAAGAAATGGGTAAGAAAAGGGAACAAATGATTTATTGTATGTGGGGCTAAGTCAAGCTAGCAACAACCATATGTAAGGATGCTCAATCCCAAAACTATCCCAAAATTTTCAATACAATTCTTAAGAAAAACTCTCCAAAATATGTAAATAAAATATGAGAGTTTCTTAAATCATCTTTTTCTTCTTCTTTTTTCAACATTCAAGATATGCTTTTTTTTTTTTCGTTTCATGCTTTTTTCCTTTCTTTTTCTCTTTTCTTTTTCTTTCTTTCATTTCCATCATTTTCTTTCATCATTTTTATTTTTTTTCTTCTCTTTTTTTTTTTCATGCCAAAGCATTAAGACCAAGCTCACAATGATACTTCAAAATATGACAAATCCTAAATGAGCACCCAAACACAAATTAATCAAAGCTACTAGCTCAAAAAGGTAGGCAATTTTTATATGTAGCTAAGGTAGATTTTTGTGAATGGGTTCAAAAAGGCAAATTTAATCATGTGAATGGCTCCAAAATGCTAACAAATGAATGCATGCTTATAAAGAAATGAAATTAAAACCATTCTTGTGCGTATTTGATGTAGCACAAACCATAAGGAGACCTACACTCACCTAAGAGAGACCGAATATGGATGTATCGGTCTAAGAAGGCTCTACCTTACCAATTTGTGGCTTGCCAAAAGTCAAGATCAAGCTTATTAGGATCAATTTCCATCTTCCACCTACTATGTCAAGACATCCCCATGAATGCAATTATCCCGTCAAATAATAGAGAATCATTAGCTATTAAGCTAAAATTGGGATATACAAATGGGTACAACTATGTAAACCATGACCAAAGTAGGCAAGCAAAGCATATGAAGCACACAAATTTCAAAGTTTCATAAATTTTCTAACTAAATGCAACTACTAAATAAAATGCAAATGCAATCCCCCCCCCCGCAAGCTAAACACGACATTGTCCTCAATGTGCCAACATGTAAAAACACCCAAGCTAACCGTAAAAACGGTTCAAAGCACAAAACAGGGAAGACAAGAGGTTAATATTTAATGGGGAGTGGGAAAAATACAACTAAAGTGCAAAGCAAAAATAACTTACTAGACTAGCTAGCCTCCCCCAAGCTAGTATGTATACGAGGGATACCTTCATGCATCAATCAAGTAAAGGGCCAAAAGTTGAAACCCTTCCTACCCTTCTTCTTGCCACGACCACCTCCCGAAGTATCACCACTACCACTAGGCTCATCACTTTGAAGAGGAGTGACATATTCACCAATATTTTGCCCACTTCCAAGTCCCTATCCATAGCTACTATAGGCACCATCATAACCACCACCATAGCCTCCACCATAGCCTCTTTGAAATGCTTCAACTCCATAATCCGAACCACAAAAATCCGGACCGGCAGCATAGTGAGTAGAAGTACATGCATCATGGTTAGGAGGAGGGAATCCATCTGAGGGATAATGATAAAAAGATGGATGCGGTCCCTCGGGTCGAATCACCCCTTGCCTAGCATAGTGATCATAAATAGGATACAATGCAAGCCTTTGGTCATCACGAATAGCATTAATACTAAGACTAAGGTCACGCATCATATCCGTCACACCAACGCTAGATGTGGAATGACGTGCTTGAGTTGGTGGAACTCGTGCACGACGGTCAACGGTGGTAGCTCGCTCACCTCTAAATGGCAAATGGTAAGTGGGTCGAATAAAGGGGCAATTCTCACGTCGGGGTTTGGTATGGACCAAAGGTTGAAGCTCTCCCGTCTCTCCTGGTAGTGTAATAGAATCTTGATTACCAATTCTCCAAATCATATCCGGGTGAGAGCTCCGAAACCAATTACAAGATAGGAAATAGTCATAATCTAGTCCATCCCCCCTTTCCCGACTCTCCAAAGGAACCAAATCGGTGGTATCTTGGTTGAAACGGCAAACGCTATGGGCAATTCTAGTAACCAACCCACCCAAAACAATGGACCTATTTTTTGCATTACATTGTTTGGTTAAGTGGCTAGCAAATGTGTAAGGAATATTCATTTCCCACTCGGCATCACCGTTTACATTAAGAAAGGCACCTAAAATTTCGATCTCGATACTCCTCACCGAATGAGGCTCATTTCTCCCAAAGAAAGTCCACCCCATAAATCATTGCCAAATGCGAATTTTGGGGTAATGGATGTATTGGTGAGGGGTATGATCCCAACCAGTGAATGGGTAGTAAGAAATGGATGCCCAAGTCAATTCGGGTAGGTAATCTTTGGGTGATTCGGTACACAAACCCTCACATCGTAAAGCAAAAATCTTAGCAAAGTCCGACAAATCCATACGATAAGCATTATTAAACAATCAGAATGATACAAAATGGACAAACCCTTCACGTTTTGACTTATGAAACTCTAAAGAGCTCAAAAACTCAAGTGTGAGTTCGGGAAAGGTTAGGTAATCCATTTTGTAACCAGATATCATACCAAGATTTTTAAATAAAGCCTTAACTTGTTTATCAATTCCGATTCTTTTCAAAGAAGCGTGATTGATAAACTTAGTTGCTTTCATACCTTTGGAGCGTAGGAGGACCCAATTATCCCATTGTTTTTTATCACTAAAGACCACTAGGGGATAATCATCATCATGCCATTCCGGTACATCGGGCATTTCAACATCCTCCGCAGCTCGGGAGGATTCCGCATCACCTCTTCTTCTCTTTGGAGCACCTTGGGTAGGAGCTTTTCTAGGTGCCATTTTTCTGAAAATTTAAGACGAAATTTTAAGACAAAATTTCATCCTAAGGCTACTAAAATCCATCCAATTAACAATAATAGAACAAATTAGTAAGCTAATTCATCCTACAAACATCAATAGAGAACAAGACAATCAATTTTTAGCATAATGAAGCACAAAATCAATTTCTCCCAATTTGAGTTTGGGTTTGATAAACTTGATTAAATCGATTAAAATTGATGAAATTAGAGAGAAATGAAGGCAAAACTTACTTGATGATGGTGATGAATGAATGATTCTTGCAAAGTAAGGAAGGAATTGATGTTTCCTTTGAGTGGAAGTGAGAAAAATGAAGAAAATAGAGTGATGAATATACCGTCGGGTTGGAATAAGGGGATAGCTGGTTTTCGTTTGCTTATAAAACAGACGAAAAGAACAGACGCATAGAAAACTGAAACCCCGATCGGGGCCTGGGAACCATGATCGGGGTTTGGCCCCTGTAAGTTCCTGACTTTTCTTTCCGTGTTTTGTTGTATTAATTCCCCGAACGGGTTTTCGTGCTTGGGGATGCGTGAATTTCCCCATCGACTCTTCTTGTCTTCATTTTTCACCTAAAAATCACCAAAAAGAAACATCGTCAAGTCTAGTTAAGTCGAAAAACGATAAATTATGGAAAATAAGAAAAATAAAGAAAATAAAATGAAAGCAAATAAAAGCTTGGGTTGCCTCCCAAGAAGCGTTGGTTTAACATCCCGCACGACGTATGAAGTTCGAGTCGGTTCAAGTGTCCATGCGAACTCCCTCGATTATCCCAACGATCGCATTCTCATGGTAGACCTTCAAACGATGGCCATTGACTTTAAATTTTTCGCCATTAGTGGTCATCACTTCAACGGAACCAAACTTGTTGACATTTGTGACGGTATATGGTCCGGACCACCGCGATCGCAATTTTCCCGGAAATAGCTTGAGTCGGGAATTAAAAAGCAACACCTTATCACCGATTTGAAACTCCTTCTTCAAAATCCTCTTATCATGCCATCTCTTTGTTTTCTCCTTGTAAAGACAGGAGCTCTCATAAGCTTGTAAACGGAACTCATCAAGTGCATTCAATTGTAACATCCGATTTTCACCACTCAACTTGGAATCCATGTTGAGCTCCTTGATTGCCCAATAAGCTTTATGTTCCATCTCAACGGGGAGATGGCACGCCTTTCCATAGACCAACCTATACGGTGAAGTACCAATAGGTGTCATATATGCGGTACGGTAGGCCCACAAGGTATCATCAAGCTTCATGCTCGAATCCTTTCGTGACTTGGAAACAACTTTCTCGAGTATGGACTTGAGCTCATGGTTAGAAACCTCCACTTGGCCACTAGTTTGTGGATGATAAGCCAAGCCTCTTCTATGATAGACCCCATATTTCTCCAATAAGGTATCAAGTTGTTTCTCACCAAAGTGAGTACCACGGTCACTAATGACCGCTCTTGGGACCCCAAACCTCGGAAATATGATCTTCTTGAATAAGTTAACCACGGCACGAGCATCGTTTGTTGGAGTATCTATTGCCTCGACCCATTTAGAGACATAATCAACGGCAACCAAAATATTATGATTCCCTTTTGAGGAAGGAAACGGTCCTTGATAATCAATCCCCCAAACATTGAATACATCCACTTCCAAGATACCATTTAAAGGCATCTCATGCCTCCTCGATATAAAACCCGTTCTTTGGCAAGCATCGCAAGCCGTAACGAAAGCTTTGGCATCTTGGAACATAGTTGGCCAATAGAAACCATATTGCAACACCTTTGCAACGGTCTTGGATGGTCCATGGTGACCACCATAAGGAGAAGAATGGAATCCTTCTAGCACCCCTTTCACATCCCAATGTGGGATACATCTCCGAAATAGCCCATCGGAGCAATGTTTGAATAGATATGGATCATCTCATAGGAAGAAATTTCCATCGTGTAGGAACTTCTTCCTTTGTTGATATGAAAGGCTAGGTGGCAATTCCTTTCCAACTAGAAAATTGGCTATGTCGGCATACCAAGGAGTATTGGCTTCCAACATCATTAGAGCATCATCGGCGAAGGAATCATCAATAGGTATATCAATACCTCCATCATCAAACCTCAAGCGGGATAAGTGATCGGCAATAACATTTTCGGCCCCCTTCTTGTCTTTAATATCAAGATCAAATTCTTCCAAGAGCAAGATCCATCCTATCAACCTCGGCTTAGCTTCTTGTTTGGCTAGGAGATGTTTTAGAGCGGCATGATCAGTATGAACAATGACTTTGGAACCAATCAAGTAAGAGCGAAATTTGTCTAAGGCATAGACAATGGCAAGTAGCTCTTTCTCCGTAATGGCATAGTTGACTTGAGCCGCATCCAAGGTTTTGCTAGCATAGTAGATAGCATGGAGAACCTTGTCCTTCCTTTGTCCTAGCACGGCACCTACCACATAGTCACTAGCATCACACATGAGCTCAAATGGTAATTTCCAATCCGGTGATTGGTGTTGGAGCTAGTGTCCTCCAGAGTTAGTGTGATAACGTGTATAAATCTCTTACAGGTTCACAGGGTATACTTAGTATTCTTATCAGTTGATTAACGTTTATCGATAACGGTTGGCTTGCTAAAAGTTTGACGTTATTGTCATTTTAATGGCGGTGATCAACTGGTCCCTAAAAGTCACACCTAAAGGATGTGTTTGAGAGATATGATTATAAGAATAATATAATCATATTGATGCCTTATATGACTAAAAGGTTAGTCGATGTATATGACTAAAAGGTTAGTCAATGTAATGATGATACGATTATTTAATACGATTAAATAATACTAGCTGAGACGAATTAAATGTTAATTCGTAATTGAATATAAACTTATATCTAATTGATGTATATAATGTAATTATTTAATACGATTAAATAATATAAGCTTAAACGAATTAAATGTTAATTCGTAATTAAATATAAATTGTTATATTTAATTAGCAAATTATGAATATACGATATTTATAGTTGACGTATATATTATATGATATTGTCATAATAAATGATGTCGACTTATTAATATGTGACAACATAAATGACAATAATAATACATACACATATTATACATTAAATAGAATAAGAAGGAAGACTTCTATCTTGACTCCACTTCCTAATACAAGTAGAAGAAAAAGATGGAAGACTCCTCCCTCTACTAGACTACTACTTGGACGGCTACAATAGAGAAAAAAAGAGTTGTATATAAACTCTTCTTCTCTACATGATCATCATACAATTACTTTCACAAAATTAGAAGTAATTTTTTGTTCATTCTAGCACAAGAAAAGGCCTTTCTCAGAACATCTTGGGTGCAACGATTACGAGAATATCGATCTCGATATTTGTTCTTAGGCCATATTACTAGGACCAAAGGTTGATTCTAATCTTTATGCTTTTCGTTTTTGACTCGTATTTCATATATTATAATTTCGTTATAATCCTTAAATTTCATGTATGAAATATACCGATATTTCTCCAAATTGGATGATAGGTGCGGAAATTAAAGCCTTCTTGATCCTAGTAAAAGACTCAAGACAATCATTAGTAAACACAAAGGGAGCATCTTTTAAAAGAAGCTCCGTAAGGGGTTTGGCAATCTTAGAAAAATCTTTAATAAAACGGCGGTAGAAACCCGCATGGCCTAAGAAACTCCTTACTCCCTTGACATTTACCGGTGGGGGTAGTTGCTCAACAACTTGGACCTTATCACGATCCACTTCAATTCCTCTTTCCGAGACAATATGACCAAGTACCACCCCTTCATTGACCATGAAATGGCACTTTTCCCAATTCAATACCAAGTCAACCTCTTCACAACGCTTCAACACTTTAGACAAGTTAGCCAAACAAGCATCAAATGAAGAAGCATAAACACTAAAATTATCCATAAACACTTCCATGATAGACTCGATAAATTCGGAGAAAATGCTTATCATGCAACGTTGGAAAGTGGCGGGGGCATTACAAAGACCGAAAGGCATTCTACGGTAAGCAAAGGTGCCATAGAGACAAGCCAACCGCTCCAACATTTGGTCAATAAAAGGTAAAGGGTAGTGATCTTTCTTGGTGGCCAAATTCAATCTCCTATAGTCAATACACATTCTCCAACCCGTTACAATCCTAGTCGGAATAAGTTCATTTTTATCATTTTTGACTACGGTGGTTCCTCATTTCTTAGGAACCACTTGGACCGGACTCACCCATTTGAAATCAGAAATTGCATAAATAATTCCCGCATGTAACAATTTAATCACTTCCTTTTTAACCACTTCTTGCATGTTAGGATTTAGTCGTCTTTGACCTTGGACACATGGTTTATGATCTTCCTCTAGATGGATTATATGCATGCAAAACTCGGGGCTTATGCCCTTTAAATCATCTAGTTTATAGCCAATAGCTTTCTTGTGAGATTTTAAAACATGAAGCAATGAAGACAACTGACTCTCACTCGAATTAGCACTAACAATTACCGGACACATTTCCTCATCATCTAGAAAAGCATACTTCAAATTAGAAGGGAGGGGTTTAAGTTCGGGTTTTTGTACCTCAAGGTCTTGAGGTGTAGAAACCAAACCTACAAAGTGTGAGCTCTCCTCTAATGACAACTCTTCTCCATCCAATTCAGTCTCTAAAGCATCCATCTCCTCATTCCCAATCTCATGATCACCTGCAAACGATTCTAATAGCAATAGTGCCTCCAATGGGTCTTTAACCAAAGACCGAGAGATAGAGTCATCTATAACAAGGTCAACAACATCCAAAACATCAATAGAAAAGCAAGACTCTTCTAACATTGGACTCTTCATGGCACTATTCAGATTGTATGTGACCTTATCGTCACCCACTTCCAATGTAATTTTACCATTCTTGACATCAATTACCGCGACCGCGGTATGTAAAACGGGTCTTCCCGAAATGATTGGGATTTAGGCATCTTCGGCCATGTCAAGAACAATAAAATCAACCGGAATAAAAAATTTACCAACTTTGACGGGAACATCCTCCAAAACTCCCAAAGGGCATTTTATAGAACGATCCGCCATTTGCAAAGTGACACTAGTACATTTCAAGACTCCTATATTAAGCTTAGCACAAATAGAGTAAGGAATGACACTTAAACTAGCACCTAAATCACATAAAGCTTTATGAATTTGATAGGTACCAATTGTGCATGGAATGGAAAAACTACCGGGATCTTTTAACTTAGGAGGGGACTTATTTTGCAAAAGAGCACTACACTCGGCGGTGAAGGCTATAGTTTCAACTTCGTCAAAATTCCTCTTCTTAGTTAAAATGTCTTTCATGAACTTAGTGTAAGACGGAATTTGGGTGATTAATTCGGTAAAAGGAACGGTTACCTGGAGGTTATTCACAACTTTCATAAATTTACCGAATTGAGTATTCTTGTGATGCTTTGCCAATCTATGAGGTAAAGGCACTTTGACTTTTTCCGGCTCATTTGTCTCAACAACCTTATTTGGAGGAGCATCCTCCACATCTTTGACTTGCTCAACCACAATAGGATCATCCACCTTCTTGGGCATAACCTCATCTTTCTTACCACTAGGGGAAACCTTTAACTCAACAAGCACCTCCTCACCGTCTTTGGGCATTGGTGGCTCATCATACTTTGTACCACTCCTCAAGGTGATTGCATTGACAGTATCATGTGGTTGCTCACCTTGAGGTGGTAATTGACCTGGTCTCCTTTGAGAGCTAGAAGTGGCTAGTTGAGCTATTTGTTGCTCTAGCATTTTGATTGCGGAACCATGGCTTTGATCATTCTTTTGAAATTGAGCCAACATTTATGATTGAGTCTTAGCCAATTGCACTACTAAGAACTTGAGTTCTTGATAGTTTTGTTGGACATTTTGGGGTAGTGGAACTTGGGTTGGTTGGGAGTTTTAAATTGGTGGTCTTTGTTGGTAGTTTTGATTTTGATAACCTGGTGGATAATTGAATCTTTGTTGTGGGACATAGGCATTTTGTTGAGCTTGAGGCACAAAGTTTTGTTGGGGTTGAGGATTGAGCACATTGTTGCTTTTGTAGGACAAGTTGGGGTGGAATTTTGTGTTTGGGTTGTAAGTATTGGAAAAGGTACCCGGTGGATAAGAACTTTGTTTAAAAGTTTGAAAAGCACATACATCTTCCATATTGGCTTGGCACACATTAGAGTAATGACCCGCACCTCCACATCTTTCGCAAAAAAAAATTTGACTAGTAGAAGACACGGCATTGAGTTGATGAACTGCTTGTTGAGCCTCCAACTTTCTTGGAGCAAAAGGATTTGATTCTTCAAGATGCTAGTGTCGGCAACTACCTCTCCTCCTTGGATGGGTGCACTCCGGGAATTAACATATTGGGCATCGTGGATCGCCATAGATTCAATGGTGGCATGAGCAATATCTGTGCCAATTTCTTGAAAACGCCCATTGTTGGCGGAATCAAGAATTCTTCGGGATTCGGCACAACACCCATTGTAGAATGTTATGGCAAGGAACCAAGCATCCAACCCATGGTGTGGGCATTGCCTTTGGAGCTCCTTGTACCTCTCCCAAGCTTTATATAAGCTCTCAAGATCTTGTTGACGGAATCCTGTGATTTGGCTCCTCAAAGTTTGAGTTTTCTCGGGTGGAAAAAACTTTTGATAGAAAGCAAGAGCCAATGTCTCCCAATTTGTTACTTCCATGGTGGTACGATCAAGGCTATTGATCCAAAGCTTTGCCTTGCCCTTCAAAGAGAAAGGGAAAAGTATTTCCCTAATTTGGGCTTGAGTGACACCCGTTTGGCGAATCATGGAGCAATAGTCACAAAAGTTTTGCACATGCAAATTGGGATCTTCCAAAGGACTTCCCCCAAATTTCTTCCTCTCCACAAGGGTAATGAAAGCTGGTTTGCTCTCGAATTCCGAGGCGGTAATTTGAGTGGTGGTGATACCGGCCGGAAGCATAGCCGCGGTAGGCTTGGAATGATTGGAAAGTTTCACCATTCTCCTAATTGATGAGGGTGGTGGAGATGATGATGAACTAGAAACCTCCTTCTTTTCAAGATTTTCCAGATCGTCTAAGTAAGACTTTCTGGCACTTTCAACTTGCACGGGAAAAGAGGCGTCCTTTACTTCTTTCCAAAAGCGTCGTCTTCTACGGAAGGTTTTCTCGGGCTCGGAATCCGGTGAAAGTAATTCTTCCTCACGAGAAGACCTAGGCATAAGGCAACAATCTTCAAGGAAATTGTAAGTATGGTCTCAAGGAACCAGTGTTCCTAAAGACAAGAGAAAAAAAAATGATAGAAGTCTACAAATCAAAAACGAAATAAAACCGTTTCCCCGGCAACGGCGCCAAAATTTGATAGGATATATCGCACACCTATGCAAAGATAAATTTCCCTAGACACAAATAAATGTAGTACAAGGGGTCGAACACAAGGAGACGGGCCCAAAATTTGATAGGATATATCGCACACCTATGGAAAGATAAATTTCTCTAGACACAAATAAATGTAGTACGAGAGGTCGAACACAAGGAGACGGGAGTTTCGTTATGAAATGCTATGAATAGACTACTATCAAAGTCGGTTTAACGGTTTTGTTTGGTTTGGTGTTTAGCTAACTATGATGCAAATCAAATAATATTAAAAGAGTTTAGGGGAGTCGGGTCACTCATGCAAATACGTAAATGCTCATGTTAAACATAGGAATTCTTAATATTGTTAATTGTTTAGGCTAAAGACACCCATCTCTCGATATTAGTGTCAACCTTAGGTCGAGTCCTAGAGAACTTTCGTTATAACTAGAGTCGTCCTACTACACATGCTTAGTCTAATCCGATTTCGTGCCTCTCGACTTGTAGAATGAATTAACAAATTTAATCAATGCAATTGGCCAAATAACAAAGATTAACAAAACAATACAAGCATGTGATAGAAACAATTTACCAATATTAGTTCATCCTTATTTTAACATTTACAACTTACTAATTATGCATGGCTTCCTTAATCCCTAGACAGATGAAACTACTCACTCATGTTGATAATTAGACTAATTGTATTTTATATAATAAGCATGATGAATATAAAGTTATAAAGGAAAACAACTTGTTTATAAAATGTACTACACTAAGTGAATGAAATTACTACTAACAATTCTAATGTAGAAAACAATAAAACTATGATTAACTTATGTTACGATTAACTAAATGATTCGTAAGGTAAATGACGGAAATGAATACTAACATAAAACTAGAATTAGGATTACCGCAATAGAGAAATATAACTTGGAAATGAAGAACAAATAACCCTAATGCTTGAATGGGAAGATTGCAATACAACTTCAAAATGTAACCAAATGTTTGACAAAGGAATAACTAAATGTTTAAGTAATTATGAAACTAAGAAAAACTTGTGTGCTTAAACTAAGGGAAATATGATGAAAAGATATGAGAAAAGCTATGAAAGATATGTGAAAAGATGAGTAAAAGATGTAAAAAGATATGGAAAAAGATATCCCTAAGTGTCGAAGTCCCTCTCCTTTATATAGGGAGAGGGGACTTGAAACGGTTGTGATCACAGAAGCCAAACCCCGATCGGGGGCCTCGGAACCCCAATCAAGGCATCCTTAATCCGGGTGCTTTTGCTTAAATGCTCCATTTAATGCTTAAGGAATCCTAAGCTATGCCTTTAAACACCTTAATTCTCCGGTTAATTGCATAGTTTAGGGTTTCCTTGAGCATCTAAAGGAGTATCCTATGCTTGAGTTGTGCACTCCTTGCTTTGGGCTTCATTTTTAGTTTTTCCATTTCAATCCATTTCACAAATCTTCATGCTTGGCTTGTCATTCTCCTTTCATGGTCCATTTTGCTTCCATTAGCTTGTTGGACTTTGGTGCTTGTTAATTGTGTTAGGAAAAAGCCTCTAAATGCTTAAGATTCCTACAAAACATAGCAAAAACGAGCAATGCACCTCGAACACGTAATTAGCTCACAAAAAGACTAAACAAAGTATAATAATCATGTAAAATCGAGCTAAATTAGGGAGTAAAATCATATAAAAACTAGACATATCAGTGTTTCATAAACTAATTGATGAAGGAGATACACCTGCTGAACGTGCACAAGCGACCACTGCACTCAATACAATGACTTCTTTTGAATTTATCTTTATCTTGCATATTATGAAGAAAGTATTAGAGGTGTCTGATTTGCTTTCGCAAGCTTTGCAACAGAAATCGCAAGATATCATAAATTCCTTGCATCTTTTTGAGACTACGAAGAAACTTTTGCAAAAGCTTAGGGAAAATGGATGGGATTGTCTTTTATCAGAAGTAGTCTCATTTTGTGAAAGACGTAATGTAGATGTTCGTGATATGAACTCTATATATATATATAAAGAGGAGGTCGTGCTCGTCGTCAACATGATCGAGTTACAGTTGAAGCTCACTATCAGGCAAATTTGTTTTATGCTGCAATTGATGTGCAATTACATGAGCTAAACTACAGATTTAACGAGAAAACAGTTGAATTGTTAACTCTCAGTTGTGCTTTGGAGCCTAGATCAAGTGGACAACATTTCAAGATTGGTGATATTTGTAATCTTGTCAATAAATTCTATCCCAAGGACTACACAAATGTTGAAAAGGAGGAATTAAGAGTACAACTATGCCATTACGAGGTTGAATTATCCCAACATGAGGATCTTAAGAACCTTTCGACAATATCTGAATTGAGTCAATGGTTGGTGAATACAGGAAAACACAATATATACCCACTTATTTTTAGATTAACAAAGCTTCTGTTAACTCTCCCAGTATCTACAGCTAGTGCCGAACGAGCTTTATCAGCGATGAATGTTGTTAAAACAACTAAGCGCAATAAGATGGAAGCTGATTTTTTTGAAAGTTGTTTGCTTATTCACATTGAACGAGAAATAGCAAAAACCGTTAGTACTAGCTCAGTTATAGATACTTTTAAGGATTTGAAAGAGGGTCGAGCTTTATTATAGTTATGTCACAATTATAGTTTCATGTATTATTTTTCTATTAATGAGACATTTCCTCCTTTTTAGGAATATATTTCAAATGTTTATGTTTATAATCGTTCTTTACGTAGTGTTAATTTAATGATGGATCTAACAAAAAAATTTGGCCCTGGGTAAAGTTTGGTCCGAGCTTCGTCCCTGCTTGGAGTCGATGTCGATCTCGAAAATGTAAGTTCATAGAAGGTACGACTTTTAAAGTCGATTTTTCTGAAATTGAATGCCTTTTTGCGACGATCTTCGCTGAGGTCGTTGGAAGGTCAAACGATAACGTAAATCGGAGTTATTGGATGTTTTGGAATCATGGGACTTCAAATCTTATGTATATATGGAAATATTTGGGGTCAAAGATGATCGGAGATGGTGCGAAAAATGATGAGAGCAGACCTGGTTCGCGTGCTCTGTTTTTCGCGAAATAGGGGTTGTTTTCTTTGCTTTTTGAGTGAGGCTGTTGACGTCTCTTTGTTGGAGTAAGTGTGCTCAACAATAGTTCGATCACTTAATTAAATCTCAATAATAAGAATACAAAGGGATGATGAATATTATAGTCAACTGGTCAACATAAATCGGTAACGATTGGCTCAATTGAGTTTGACGTTACTTCGTTATGACGCGTGGTGATCAGTGATCCCTTGAGG
>JAIUZE010045817.1:0-27469 GCA_022085475.1 Heliosperma pusillum | reverse complement strand
CAAAACTTATAAAAGGATTTATCGAAATCCTAGGCGTACTTTTGTTATATAAGAAGCGAATAACTAAAAGAATGATTGAAGAGTCAATCATTATAAATTCTACAAATAGAGACCTAGTACATTATGATGAGGATAAGGTGGTTTAAAAGGAACTAATAGTAGATCCCTTCACCTAAATACCTATCAGTTATCATGATAACAAGTGGGAGCATCTTTCAAGTTAAAGAGCCCAACACTAGATAGAGATCTAGACATGTACGTAGATGAATTCATGTTATTAGGAATAACGTTGGATGGAAGGAAAAAGCAATTCACAAGGTTGGAATAAATGAATATATGGTATATTCACTACCCAATCCTTTATTGCATTTAATAAGATCGTCATGAATTGTCATGGACGAAATAAACTTTAGATTATATGATATGAAGCAATAACATTGTGTTGATTGTTCATATATGATAATCACATTTATCGTTTGAGTTTCTAAAACTTGTTTTGTGCTTTGTTATATCCAAATGGATTGTAGAGACAATTTTGGACTCCATTAAAGTGGACTGATTTAACATAGCATTGGCCCCTAGTCACTTATATGAGGTGACATCTCGAAGTGACTAGATTGTGGTGCGATTGATGGCAAGTTCGACTGTCATAGGGTCATAGGGATGACCAATCGATCACATAGACAGACTGTAAGGGACAATCTGTCGGGCAGTGACCGCTTATAGAATTCTGGCAATTCTTGTAGCCTGGTCGTGGCAAGAGCTACTAGTATTCTTTTGAGTCAATTCTTTAACTAAAGATTGTTCGCCTAAGGTGGCACAGTTTCAGAGTGACTTTGATTTATGCTCTACGACCTTCGTAACTAGGGTCAAATGGGCATCTTTTGGGTCATGATGAGCTGTGGCTATGCAAAGGAAATACTGCGATAGGAATTGCCCACCTTATGACAGGGCTGTTTTAAAATCTCAAAGCCACTCGAGGAGAAGTAAGCTGAAAATGCGTGGCCACGCTCGGAAGGTATCTATGTTAGATAATTGCGGTCAGACAGTTAATCTTCAGATCGAGGAAACCACTCTTAATATGATCAAATGCAAGTACGACCTGCAAGACACCTTGCATTGAGTGGGAGATTGTAATAGGACAAGAGAATTGGTGACGCACACTTGTCCCGGACAAGTGTGAGATTGTTGGAGTCACTGTCCTCAACAAAAGTGCGATCACATAATTAAATCTCAATAATAAGAATACAAAGGGATGATGAATATTATAGTCAACTGGTCAACATAAATTGGTAATGATTGGCTCAATTGAGTTTGACGTTACTGTCGTATGACGGTGGTGATCAGTTGATCCCTTGAGGTCACACCTAAAGGACAATTCCCTAATCATGTACATTAATTAATTGTATAGTGATACAGATTAATTAATCCCTTAAAATGAACCAAGTTTAAACTATGAGTGAGAAATATATCTTATTGTAATATGATTAAATAAGATTCATTTTGGTAATATTAATTGTTATATTACTAAGAATGCATTATGTTTATGAAACATTTGAGATAAGTAAAATTGGTCGATTATAATTACAAACTGTTGTAGATTATTTTAACCAAATATGAGAGGACCCATTTTATTTACATGTAATTATAAAACGTGACTTAAAATGTTAAGTCTAATTTATTTGTTATGAAATTGCATTTAAATTTGTTAAATGTACATTTATAAGCCTAATTACATGTTACATGTCACATGTCACACTTGTGACAAATGACAAATTGCAAAAATAAAATGGACACCCATATTACATGGGTGCACCGGTTTTTGTGGTGTTGGTGGGTATGATTTTAGTTTGTATTTTATTCTAATTAAGAATTAGAACAAATCATTACTACAATAATCCATACACTCAACCTTACATTGTGAAGAACAATGTCAAAATGACAACACCCCACCCATGTGGGTGTGTGTGTGACCGGCTATCCCAAGCCAAGAGAGGGCTTGTTTTTCCTCTTATTTATTCTATACTATCTCATATATTTTCATGCATGCAAAATTGCTTATCTCTCATAAAAACTCTTATATCTCTCTAAGAAAAACATGAGAAGTTTTCTTACACTTGAGTTCATAATATTTCTAATAAAATTACTAAGCGTAGTAATAAGAGTTATTAGAAATACTTTTAAGGGCTTCTACTATTTAATACTAGTGTAGTATTTTGTAGAGATTAAGGGTAGTCTTGGGTGCAACTAATTGGAGAGTTTCTACTTTGAAACTTGGAAGATCATCCTCATATTACTAGCTCAAGAACAATATTAGAAAGGAGTTCAAATATTGTGCCCATATTTTCATAATCAATGTAAGAAATGGTTCTTTCTTTTATATTTTGTTATGCATGCATAAGGTCCTAATAGTTTAAGAGTAAACTATTAATAAGATGATATTAGAAATGTCTAATATCGAGTTTAAGAAACTAACACCTAGCAATCCTTTGCTCAGGTTTCTCATTTATCTCACACTGCATGGTGAGTTGTTCAAACTCTCTCAGATAAGATTCAACAGGTTTGTCTCCTTGTTTCAACTTAGACAATTTGATAAACAGATCCTGGGTGTAATCCTTAACAACAAACTTGTCTAGTAGTTTCTTTTTCAGTTTAGTCCAAGACTTGATGGGTTCTTTCCCTTCCCTAGCCCTTAACCCTTTCATGGTTTCATACCAAAGGGAAGCATACCCTTTCAGTTTAAGGATGGCTACTTTAAAAGACTTAGAATTATTATATCCTTTGTATTCAAAGATCCTTTCTACTTCTCTTAACCATTCTAACAAATCATCAGGATTAAGACTACCAGAAAACTCAGGGATATCTACCTTAAGATGCTTCTCTATGTGCCTGTGGATGGAAGCTCTCCTTCTTGTTGAGTCATCTGAGTCTGGATACTTTTCATCATCAGGTGGCCTTCCTCTGCCTCCTCCTCTGCCTCTTCCACGTCCTCTGCCTCTTCCTCCAGTAAGCAAATGGTTGCCTATTACTTGGTCCAGGGTTCTGGTTAGGGTGGTTACAATCCCAGCCAGATCCTCCATCCTTGCTTCTACTCCTGCCAGTCTTTCTTCACTCATTGGGCTATTTTTGTGTTTTTAAATGTAGTTAGGGAAAATGAACTCACTAAGACTCACAACCAAAGCTCTGATAACCAATTTGGAGTGTAAACTACTAAGGTTTACAAGTTATGATGGATGCTAGACTAGGTTCACTTAAACTGACAACAACTCAAATAGAAATGGAGGCTGTTTTAGAGAGAGTGACTTATATCAACTGAAGTTCAAAGGATATGACTTAGAGAAGCTCCCCTAAAGCATAGCACAAGAGAAGGGACTCAAATACTAGTTTAGAGACAGTTTTCAAGTGTTACAGCAAAGCACAAACACCCTAGACTAGACTCAACAGCAAGCAAGTTAACCACAACAAGGCACAGATATAACTTGACTCACAAGACAAGGCACTGATCAAACACCTTGAAGATGTATCAGGCTTGTTTCAAACTACAGCTCTTAGCACAAGTTTGATAGATTTGAGGGATTTCTCAAAGTTAATTCATTCATAAAAGTCTCCCTGAAATAAACATACAAGACCTCCTTATATAGGGAGGCTGATATCTTGTGAGCCATTGGATGTACAAATCATCCAAGGGCCAACTTAGGATTTAAACTACTACTACTTACACTAATTAAGAGCCTCACAATAGGACGAGCTCAACAACTACAAAGAAAAGACACAAGACACAAAAACAGACTTAACAAAAAGCAAATAAAGCAGTTTTGGAGTTTTCCTGAAATGGAAATCTGTTGTTCTTGTTGCCTTGCTGCTTTGCCAGGATGTGTTGCTGCTCCTTGGGACTCTGTACTCTTATTAGAACTTAGATAAGACCTGCCTTGGACGAGGACAAGTTGACTTAAGCAAAAGGAAGCCACAATCTGACTTGTACCTTCTCTGTTTTAATTGTTTGCTGGACTCTAACTTAAGGTGTCTGTTTCATGAGTTTTTGCTAGACTTCAAAAGGGTTTGTCCTGGACAAACTTGTAGCTTAGTGGGTTGGCTTGATGGTAGGCCATGGTGGGGGTGGTTGGGATGCCCTGGTGTACCTCCTAGATGCAGGGTTTGTTAATTGGTCTGCCTGGGCCTGAATGGCTTTGTTTCTGTCTTGTGTGGGTAATCTGGGTTGTGTTGGGGCTTGGCATGGGTTGCTGAGCCCTGGACTGTCTTCCTCACTGGTGTGGCTTGGCCTGGGTTGATCTTGGCTTGTCATAGCTTGTTATTTGGACCTTGTAACTCGAGCTTCCATCTAAGGGGTCCTTGGGGTCAGGCTTGTCTTGTTTGTGGTTAGAACATAGGAATTCGCCTAGAAGACGATATTAGCTCATAAAATGGCTTAACAAAGCACAAATGACATACAAAACCGAGCTAAATTGGGGGTTAAAACCATACAAATATTAACTTATCAAACTCCCCCAAGCTAAACCCTTGCTTGTCCTCAAGCAAACATAACAAACAATACCAGGACAAGGGTTGCAAGCATTGGTTACTATACCATCAAGAAACAAATCTAAACGTAAAACTTTGAAAACATAATGAATCATAACCCAAAAACAACGAAGGCAAGAATGATACATAAACATGGCTGAGATTTACATAACGGCGTAGCACAAAGAATTTCCGGCTCTTGCATGATCTTTTGACAAATGGACTCTCGCGGTACACTCGAACACTCATGTATGTAAAAGGTGATTTCTTTATGTGTAAATGTTTTTGAGACACTCACCTATCTACGACTTATGAAAATGTGTCCGCAGTGTAATATGGTAAACAATTCAAAACACAAGTCAAAGATCACAATGCACATAGAAAAGAAGTCGAAAAGATGAGAAGAAGGCTTTGGGAAATGGGTGAAAGGTGAACAAACAGTTATGGTCATGTGAAGGTTAGAATGAGCTAGCAACTGACCAATGATAAATGAATACTCAATCCAAACTTTCGATCAATTTCCCAGAAGACGAAAAACGAAGCCAGAAGTAACGGATTGGCTTATTACACACGAAACACAAGGGTAAACTCCTTCTGAATATTGACTTGACATTTCTTAGGAGATACTCACAACTTCTTCTTTTATTTCTTTTTCTTTCTTTTTTCGATTTGTTTCTTTTTCAATTTTTTTCATTTTTCCATTTCATTTTTTTCTTTCTTTTCCGAACATAACATCACTTCTTGAACATTTTTCGTTCTCCCTAGTTCACTTTGACATTAATGAAAAAATCTTCTCAAAATAGCACCCATACACCATAGCCTAGCTACTAGCTCAAAAGGGTAGGCAATTTTTATTTGTAGCTATTATTTCGTGAAGCATTTGTATGAAAGGGCTTATTTTGAGGTGTAATTCAAAGTGAAAAAGGCTTCAAATCTTAGTGAATCATGAATGCAATGCTTATAGGAATGAAATGAGAACCATACTTATGCGTTTTGACATGACAGACATCACAAGGAGAACTACACACACCTAATTGAGACTGGGTATAGATGTACCAGCCTAAGGAGGTTCTACCTTACAATATATGTAACTTGCCAAATGTCAAGATCAAGCGTACTCATCTATAGATTCATTCCATGCCTACTGTGTACAAGACTTCCCCATGTATGCACAATTCAATAAATATTGAATCATTATCTTTTGAAAGCTCTAAGTATGGGAAATGTAACATGATAGCATAGTAAACAAGCAAGCAAAGCATGAAAAGCATTCAATTGTGTTCAGAAATTTTTAAATTTTCTCAAAACGCTTCTCTTTCTTTTATTCAAAATTTGAAAAATTGATAAACTAAAATGCAAAATGGGAAAATGCAATCCCTCCTTCAAGCTAAACATCACATTGTCCTCAATGTGAGCACAAAGACAAAATATGCAATGAGATGCTTAATGGGGAAAAGGAAAAATGAAAGAAGCGTGAAGCTTACTAGACAGCGCGTACTCCCCCAAGCTAGTCTTTTGGACTTGACAAGGAAGGTCTTTATAGATTCTTTAAAAACTCTTTCATCTATAAAATAAATCCTAATAACGAAAAAGGGAATACAAAAAGAAAAATGCAAAAAGAAAAGGAACACGGGTTGCCTCCCGAGAAGCGCAATTTAAAAGTCTTGCTAGACTTCATTTCGTTCTTTGAAATATCCTTTATCTTTAAGCTCACTATCATCCAAGCTCATTTTCATAGCGTTATTTACATTCTCCATCCATTCCAAGCTTTTCCGAGAATAGCCTCTTCTAGCACTTTTAGCAGTAGTGCTTTTAGTATGCTCACCTACAAGATAATCAACACTAACCCGTGCCTCCGACGGATCCGTCAGTAAGGATTGAGGCATAGAAGAAACAATAGAAGAGTCATCAACCTTAAGCACATAACATGAGTCTTCTAGCACAGGACTCCTAACGGTGAAATTTTTACTAAAGGTCACCTTGTCATCTCCTATCTCTAATGTCAACTCCCCATTCTTGACATCAAAAACTGCACCAGCGGTGTGCAAAAAGGGTCTTCCCAAAATGATTGGGGTTTGAGAGTCCTCGGCCATGTCAAGTACTAGAAAGTCAACGGGAATGAAAAACTTACCAACTCTGACAGGCGCATCTTCTAAAACACCCATAGGTTGTTTTAGAGAACGGTCCGCCATTTGCAAAGTAATATTAGTGCATTTCAAAGAACCCATGTTATGTTTTTCAAACATAGAAAAGGGCATGACACTTACACTAGCACCCAGGTCGCAAAGGGCCTTATCAATGGTATATGTGCCTATAGTGCAAGGGATGGAATAACTACCAGGGTCCTTAAGTTTTGGTGGAGACTTATTTTGCAAGAGTGCACTACACTCTTCAGTGAAAGCTACGGTTTTCATCTCATTGAAGGATCTCTTCTTTTTTAGGACTTCCTTCATAAACTTGGAATAAGAAGGAACTTGTGTAAGCAATTCAATGAAAGGGACTGTTACCTTTAAGTTCTTGACGACGTCAAGGAACTTACCATACTATGCCTCCTCCTTGTGCTTGGCTAATCTTTGGGGAAATGGGACTTTGATCTCAATAGGAATCTCGGGCTCTTTCCCTTTTGACATGGGCACCTTGTCTTCAACATCAACAACCACGGGCTCATCATTATGCTTACCACTTCTCGAGGAAATGGCATTTACAGTTTCGTGAGGTTGGTAACATTGTGAAGGCAGCTGCCCTTGCATTTGGTGGGTATTAGAAGAGGCATATTGGAAAATTTTAGCTTCCAACAATTTGATGGCGGCATTCTTAGCTTGATCGCTCTCCTGGAATTGAGCTATTATGGTGTCTTGCCTTTGAGCCAATTGCAGCATCATGGCTTCAAGTTTACTTACTCCATTGTCACTCTGTTGAAATGTAAAGGATTGGACTTACTCTAGCTTTTGTGTGAGAAGGGCTACTTGAGCTTGTAAAAGTGTCAAAGTGAGGTCCTCTTGCTTAGATTTCGATGGTATGGTGCGGGAGTTTCTATATTGAGAATCGTGAATTGCCATGGATTCAATGGTAGTTTGAGCATTTTCAACATTGATTTGATCAAATCTTCCATTGTTAGAAGAATCCAGGATACGACGGGACTCTATATAACACCCATTATAGAATGTGATGGCAAGGAGCCATGAATCTATCCCATGATGAGGACACTCCCTTTGAAAGTCCTTGTACCTCTCCCAAGCTTCATATAGGCTCTCATCATCTCCTAGTTGGAAACCAGTGATTTGACTTCTCAACAAAGCGGTCTTCTCTGGAGGAAAGTACTTTTGGTAGAAGGCAAGAGCTAAACTCTCCCAATCGGTGATACCTAATGTAACCTTATCAAGGCTATGTATCCACAAATTTGCCTTACTCCTCAAAGAAAATGAGAAGAGCATCTCTCTAATTTTCCCTTGGGTGACTCCAGTTTGTCTAATAGTGGAACAATAGTCACAGAAGTTTTGGATGTGAAGGTTGGGATCTTCTGTGGCATTGCCACTAAATTGGCTTCTTTCTATAAGGTTAATGAAGGAGGGTTTGATTTCAAAGTTTTGGGCTTCGATTAGGGGTGTAGCAATACCCCTTCGAAGTGTTTCTGCGGTGGGTTTGGAATGGTCTGAAAGTCGAACCATTTTTGTGAAAATGAAGATGGAATGTTGTTTGAAATTTGATTGGTTTTTTTTGTGAACGGAAATGAGAATGGATCTTCTTCTCCTTCTAGATTAGATAAAATATCCGAATATTTCTCACGAATACGATCTAAACTTAAAGTATCAGAACCTTTTGAAAATTCGTTGAATAGCTTTAGTTTCCTACGCAGAGTTCTTTCTAGTTCGGGGTCTAATGGAATAGGGGTCCCTAGTCTAGAAAATCTGGGCATAAGATTGAAAAGCCAAGATGAAAAATCAAGAGAGGTCTAAAGGAATTTGGGTTCCTAAAGACTAGATAAAACTGATTGCGATAAATATCACAAGAAAAAGGAAAACTAAACCGTGCTAGGCTAATAACAAATTAATGTAATTAGGGAAGTAGGGGTCGATCCTCAGGGAGATGGTGTTTCCTATAGAATGTGAAGTGTCTCGCAACTGAGCTTTATCTAACGTATTTCTGGGTTTTAGGATTTTGATATCTAAACTAATATAAAGTATAAATGAAAACAAAATAAAAACAAATGAAAACAATAAAGCATGTGATGAAAAGCATCTAGGGAAGTAGGTTCACACATGTAGATTGATAAACGATCCACCAATTACACATAATAAACGATCCTTGCACATAATAAACGATCCACCAATTACAACGCTTGAACCACACAAAGGAGATTACAAGGAAGAAATTCTTATTGATCTAAACTAAAGTTTTGATATGGAAAGGACAGAAATAAACTAAGAACTAAAGACTAAAGAAGAAGAAAATGAGAGAAGGGAGGCTAGTTCCCCCTCCTCCTAATATAAGGAGAATTGTAAGAAGAGAAGAGAAGAGGATTGTAAGATGGATTGTATGAGATGATATGATATGAGGGGCTAAAGCATCTATTTATAGTATTAGGGTTTCGTGGAGAAGAGGTCGGGCATTAAACACATAGGACAAAAGTATGAAGAAGAAGCCGCCATGCTCGGATCAACAAGGATACGCGATCGGGTACACCACTTACCCGATCGGGTAAGTTGTCATCTAGAAGCGGTTGACTAACGTTTCATCTTCCTTCGCTTTGACTTGACTTCCATCATCCCCCTTGACCTCTCCAATCGGGTTTGTTGATAGGGTTTGATGCAAGGTGATGAATTTTTCCACCCAATTGATTGATCTTCCGACAACTACGAAATTGTCTTTACTCCTTCTTTCTTTCGAATTAGTGAACCTTCTTGAAATGCCTTTCACTTGGTCAAGCTTGCTTCTCAAATCGTCGGGTTCTAGGCAAATGCTCGGGAATATAGAAAAAGGGCGTAGAAACGTCATTTTCCCTACAAAACAGGTTAGAACATAAGAATTCGCCTAGAAGACGATATTTGCTCATATAGTGGCTTAACAAAGCACAAATGACATACAAAACCGAGCTAAATTGGGGGTTAAAACCATACAAATATTCACTTATCACGGAGCCAACTACATTCAAATACAAATGAAGGTTAAAAAAAATGCATTCCTATACAACAAAGACAGTCATGGATTGGAAGCTCACCCTTCTCACGAGATGCACCCACTCCTCCAAGCCAGCATCAGGCACCGCTGCGCTGAACTCACGAAGCTATGAAATCGTCGTAGAACCAGCCGCATCCTTGTACTTAAGCACCTCGGGGTAAGCTGGGGGATCGACGCCCGCCACCTCGATCTCCAGCGAAGATCAAATGGTTCATCAACAAGTAATTTATCATTTGTCAAAGATCAAATATAACAAGAAGCAAGCAATGCTTACCACGATCGGCTAGTACGCTAATCTCCGACGAACAAACCCTAGGTAATCCTCGTCAGAAAGGAGAAGGGTTTCCCCACTAGCACCAGCTATGTCAGCCTGAATCTCAGCATGAGAAGGCTCCTTAAACATCGACCCTGAAGGATCGATGGGGACCATGGAAGCATTACGAGAGCAGTGCCGAGTCAAACGCTCGCCCATGTACCACACGGGTCCCATGGATGTCCTCAGTAGCAACCGACTCGAGCTCCAAGGATGTAAAACCTCAGCTAAAACAACTGGTGCGTCTGGGTAGTCAACCCAAGGCCTCGGAACCCACTAAGAAAAAGAAAGAAAGGGTTTATTCTTATGATCCAGTTGCAGACGATGATAAACTAAAGGATCATTCCTTGTAATCTTTCTCCAAAATAAAATACAGAAATGAAAAAAGTTGGAGTTACTTACGTGCTCCAACTGCAGCGCATTCACGCCCCTCCTATAGACATCATAAGAAGAACGCAGGCTCCTCTTACAACACACTACCCAGTCCCTCACAACTCGGTACGCCATCGGCTCAGGCTCCGTCCTCTTGGGCGGAAAAACCGAAAAGTATACGCCTGCAAAAAAGGGTAATAACAATATCAACATCAAATATTCATCTTTGAATCAACAAAAGATCATTGATCTTTTAATAAGGTTTTAAAAGAAGGTTCATACCTCATGCAAGAGTCCAGGACCGACTGTAGCAGGAGAAGTCCCCTTCTCCATGAACGTCGGCCTGACCATGGCCCTCATGTAACGAGAGAAGACAGCAAAGCCAAGAGTAACCCACTCCCAGCGACCTAGGCTACTCAAGTCAGAACGGAAAGGCAGAAGCTTCATCGATAGCCTCTCCCCCTTGTCTTCGAAATAAATCGAAGACAAGAACCACCACAACCAAACCCGAGCCCTCTGCTGAGTTGTACAAGGAGGAGGAGCCACCATCTCTCCACCTATCCTCACTCTCGTCGGAGTCCTACTAGCAAAGTAGTCTCTAACAAAAGAGCTCGAAACCTTCCCAGGTAGAGCAGTCGCCCCTGCTGGAAGATTCCAACCTATCAGTTGTCTCGCCTCCTCCAACACGACCCTCATGGCCATTGACGACAAGGCAGAAATCACACCATAATCCTCCAAGGTAACTCCGACCTCCCCAAAAGGCATATGGAAAGTCGAAGTCGTAACCCAGTAACGATCTAAGAAGGCCCGAATCAGGCAAAGGTTAGCCCAATCTTCCTCGCTCTGATCGACCTCCAGGCTCCGACCAGCTCTCCAATGGCTCCTCCCCCAATGACGGTCTTCTCTTCCTCGACCAGCTTCTCGTACGCCTCCATCATGGTCGTGTAGCCAGAGAAGGACCTAATGTTCCCGACCTCCTGCAATTTGAATCAGGGAAGTCAATTTAGCATTTTATGCTTCAAAAGAAATGGCAATCGGATTTGGAAAGGACAAAGAAAATACAAAGGCTTACCATGCTCCGTGTCGTCATGTAAGACAGGTGGCTCTCCGCTACCCAAATGAGATGTTTATCATCCCATCTCTCAGCCCACTCAGGTGCACCCGCCAGATGATGTCCACCTCGACCCGTGGTAATCGTCCTCGAAACCTCATCCTCGGCCATCCCGACCTCTTGCTCCACCTCGGCTGGTATATCTTCTCCCAGACGAGAAGAAGAAGGCTCAAGATCTATGTCCATGGGAACTCTCCGTAATATAGAAGGAATGTCACCTGCACATTTCAAACATATCAAACGGTTCAAGCAAATCCTCAACAGATTCAAGCAATGGCAAGCACGCTTTAAAAAGCGTTTCAAGTCTTTTTCAAGAAGCTTTATGGTCATCTTTGACCATTCTTTCGACAACTCGACTATACATGTTAAGGGTTAACTCAAGTCTAAGTTCAGAGCCTAATTTTGGGTTTGAGTCGAAAATTCGACAGCATTTTGCTATAATAGCGATTATACCCTAGAAAAGCGTCCTGGAGAGACCGTCGCAAGCTGAAAATCTAATGCTTCAACAAGTTCACCCACTACACAAGGGTTCCAGAACACCAAGTTTCATCCAAAATGAGCTACCCTAAGAGGATTTTCGAAGCGGTTTTTGGGTCAGTGAGTATCCATCTCATTGGTTTAAAACTCGACGAAAACGAAAAACAAACACATGGCTATGTTCCTAAAAAGGTCAATTGTTCCTTCTTAATGTCAATTTCTATCATACAAAGCTCCCATAGGCGCTAGTCCTAATTTTCGAACTATATGGGGTAAGGAAACCCCAATTTTCAATACAAAATCAATCAGATATAAGCGATTAAAACAAGATTAGAATGCATACCTCGATTTGCCATAATTAATGGAGAAATTTGATCAAGAATTCAACATGTTTGGTTGAGTTTTGAGAGAAGGGTTCTAGTTTTTGTGATTTCGGATGAATGGAAATGATCCGTCTGTTCACTAATGACAACCACCATCATGGGCATTATTCTCTTCCGATAGTAAACATATTAATGCTAAAAAAGCTACAAACTTTTACAAATTTAAAGTCATCGAATGAAAAAAGTTACTGACTTTTGAACTATGAAATATATTGTTATTAATGAAAATTAAGGTATTTTTACTAATGAAAAAACAGTGTTTTTCATCATCTTAATTCTGAACACTACCAATTAAGATTTTATATGTGTCTTTTAGATTTAAAAAACAACTTGAAATTATTATATTTTTCTATCTAAAATAAAAAAATCCAAAATTAGGGATCGATGTAGTTCTTCTTCTTCTTCCTCTAGTTCATGCGATTTGGTTCTTTTTTGTTTTCTTATTTCCATTTCTTTGTACATAAACCATATTTAAATATAATATTTTATATAAAACATTTTTTCTCAACCTAAATTCCTAATAATTCGGTTTTAGCAGGTTTTCGTCTTTAAATCAAAATTGGGTCTTGGAATTTCGATTTGTCCATATCAAGTCTGTGGATTCGTTATTGATACAAACTATAGTGTAGTTAATATGTTAAACCACTTCTACTCGAGTTATAGGTCAATAATCAATCCTAAATATACAAAGGAATGTTAACTACTGGCTAGGCTGACTTCACAGTCAGAATTCAGCTCAAGAACAGACGCAATGAGCCATGCGCCTATTCCAGAGGACGCATCTGTTGTTGTTGTGCTTGTTCTGGGTTGACTTTTGTCCCTGAACTTTCGTTCTCTCTTTGACGTAGCTTTAATTACGTAATTAACTAACTATTAGCCCTAATATCGCTCCTAATCCGTCACTTTTAGTTTTCAAATCTTTTCTTTTTTTTCAAATCTCTGTTTCGAATATATTTCTGACGTGGATCCTGTAATTCTTTGTAATCCGTTGTAATATTATTTAATCATTGTAACAGTATGATTATATGTTCACCAACATAGTCTAATTCACATGCTAGGATCAAAATGTTGGATGTTGCATTGCATGCATATAATCGATAACATATCAATACGAACGATTTCCCTAATCATTAGTAGAGGTCTCTATCGAGGCGGGTGGGATTAGGTGTTTGATTAAAGAGCTTCCTTATACGTACCCTCACCCCTTACTCTAGATCTATGTGAACATCCGTGTTCATTGGCATCCACGAGAGTCATTGTAGACATAGAATGCTAAGGGTAGAGAGTTCTTAGTGTTCATGTCAACACTTTATGTCTTGACATGGCATAAAGTATTCGAACGTTTCCAATTTCCCATAAAAATTGGTGGCGACTCCACAAATGCGTATTTTTGCGCTTGTCCTCCCAAGCGCGCCCCTCCGTGGTCCCGCGTGTACCACATTATGTTATTATAAAATTTTCTACTTATACTTCACATGATATATATGTATGTGTGATAATATATGATTTTATGCTTGCTTACCATTATTTTTCAAACCAACCAAGAGACAAGTACAAGGTAAGCCATGAGTAGTTTTAAAGCACAACCACATTAGTTTAGAAAACTGATCCCTAACTCAATTCCCCTCTTAGTTTCATTTTCCATAAACTCAATAGCCTTTAAGGACACTTTTCCTTTCAACAAAGAAAACAAATGAGAAGTAATACGAGATTTACTTCTTGACTCCTCGAGCTCTCTTCTAGTTTTGGAGTGTTGTCCTTCAAGCATAGAATGAATACGGGACCACATGGTATCAATGGTAAGGCTTAAGCTTTTCAACCAAGCCTTCAAAAGAGAATGGGAGGACTCTACCCGGAAAGTAGCCGTGTTTCAAACATGAAAATACTTGTTTGTGTAGCATAATACGAACCATGATGAGTACGAGCCCAATGTTTTAATAGAAAAAGTCGCCACCACCTTCCAATTGGTTAAAAAAGGCATTCCAACGCAACTAAAACTCTTCCTCAGTAGTTGCATTTACGCTACATTCCAACTGTGCTCCTCATTGCACATGATATGATTTTTTCGCCACACATTCTTTCACCACGCATGTGCTTTGCTCTCAACAGCACGGTCCAAGTGCCAACGACACAACAAGTTAGGTGTAAGACGATATACGAACCGTAGAGCGGCGATCAAACCCAACTCCCGATCAATGACAAAGGCCGAAATAGATGCATTGGTGAACTTGAGATGCTGACCCAACCTCTTCAATAACCACTTGTATCCATCTTCCTACTCAGAAGGAATCGACACACACCCAATAAAGAACGGAGATCCACATGGTGTGAGATCAACAACCTGAACGCGTGTCATCTTGTAAACGTTCGCCTTCTACGTCGAATCAATAAGCACAACATTGGGATAAGTACGGAACAAGTTTACGGCTTCCGGATGAGACATGAAAACATGAGTGAGCTCACATGTCTCGGGATTTTCCTCATGCCATTGCACATACTTTTTTTTTACAACTAGAGACAACATTTGTTGAGCGATATTTCGATTTTCTCTCATTTAACGCCTAAGCTTGGTTGTCTCGCTATAAATTTGGGTGCTTGAGGGTTGAGTTTTTCCGGGGTTCTTAGATAAAGACCGTTTTTAATCTCTCTTGGGGGAATCGAGGCCGAGAGTTGTTGCTTCACATACTCTTTCTCATCTTCATTTAAACCCGCAAAATGTATATGCTCATCTATGTACTTTCCTAGTTGGTGGTTGTGCTTCCCATAACCATCCGCGGTCAAAATGTTCCAAAGTATCAAGTGTTTACCATCGAAACCCTTATACTAGTTTTGCACGGCTCGAAGACGGAATTTACATTCACATTTAGTTGAACCAGATTTCTTCCTAGACTTGTCGGGATCATACTCTTCCGGGGGTCTCCCGTACCTTGAACAACGCAAGTATGAAGACAAGAAGTCGGGTTGGTTACGGTTTTTTGCTCTATTACTTTCTTTCACCAAAGCAAACCCTTTCTCAAGCGCTATCTATTGGGCCCAATCAAACGCTTAGTCACGAGTTTCAAAGCTTAGATTCGTCACAAATAAAGGGTTCAAATCGACCCATCATCAACAATTTCCTCAAATGAATCTTGTTTAGATGAATTTTTAATTAATATTACGTGCAAAACATACGAAAAATACATTTAAAATGAGTTAAAACGTCCGAAAACAAGAAAATATACCCAAAAACAAGAAAATACGTTTAAACAATTCAAAATAAACGTTGACATAGGGCCTCATTGTTAATTTTGGATGTTGACTCCTATATACAACGTCCAAACTGAACGTTGATATCCTATGTCAACGTCAAGTTTGGACGTTGTCTATAGTAGTCAACGTAAATTTTAAACGTTGACTGCTATAGACAACATCCAAACTAGACGTTGACATAGGGTATCAACGTTCAGTTTGGACGTTGTTTATAGCAGCCAACATCCAAAACTAAAGTCGACGGCCTATGTCAACGTTAATTTTGGACCTTTCTTACCCCAATTCGTCATAAAAATTGTCATTCATCATATAAACCGTCTTAAATACAATGTTCAATTATCATAAAACCGTCATTCATCATATAAACCGTCATAATAATTGTCATTCATCATATAAATCGACATGGGATCGTAACAGAAATATATTAACGTAAAAAATCGTAAAAATTGTGAGGAAGAAATAAGATAAAAACGTTAACGAAATTGTATAACGTCCTGATGAAACCTCGCTCGTCAGTGATTGGTTATGAGATAGTGTAAAAGATGAGAGATAGAAAAGAGGAAAAGATCGAGAGAAAAAGTAGAGGAAAGGGTAGTGTGTGTCTTTTTTTTTTTTGGAAAACGTCGACGATGTTTTATAAAACGTCGACGATGTTTGGCAGCGCTCTAAATAAATAAAGCGAATAAAAAAAAGACAAAAAAGACACATTACCTGTACAAGACAGGTACACATAGTCCATTTCGTTTAAGGATGAAC
Organism: Heliosperma pusillum; assembly: GCA_022085475.1. Classification (NCBI taxonomy): domain Eukaryota; kingdom Viridiplantae; phylum Streptophyta; class Magnoliopsida; order Caryophyllales; family Caryophyllaceae; genus Heliosperma; species Heliosperma pusillum. Next base: position 11,112 of record JAIUZE010045817.1, on the reverse strand, counting down.
GTTTTTCGCATCAAGGCCTCTAATGGTCTCGGCAAGAATACGCCAAACTAGATGCACCTTAGCTCCATTTGAGAAACTAGTGAAACCAATTTCCAGTTTCGCTTGCCCCACACAAAGAGTTTGATTTATCCTCCATTCAAAGACATAAATGTGAAACATAATCAACCCAAAAGCTTTGTGACGATGTGCAGCGGTCACCCTAACAATCAACATGTTATGAAATTTGCGATAGATCGCTATAAGGTCAACTTCTTCCCTGATAATCATTGCCCCAACCTTCACCCTGGATAAACCAAGGTATTAAATATATTGCTTCATCCACCCCAAATTGAACTAGGGTACATCTGGTATTGCCTTCGGGCCCCACCCTCCTTAGGCAGATAATTCCTCAGGTAAAGGACAAATTTCCCCGCCATGAAAGACGAAGACATGGTTCACAGGGTCCGAGTGACTAAGACAAGAATCCATAAAGGCAGGTTGCATCCGAATTTGGCGCAAAGGAATCGATTGCGCTAATAAGACAGAGCGCATTTTATCCTTTTTAGCACCCTTGAAGTTGGGCTCCCAAGTACTCATAGTACCAATGATATTTTCCATGATAATTTTCACCTCCCTTCTCCCTCCTCCTTCTATTAAAAAAGATGAGGCAAGACCCAAGGTTTTACTCGCATGTGCTGCCGCTCACAGACCTAAGTAGGCACAGGGGTGCGCGCCTCTCAGGCCCGTTGTTAGGTCACTCATGTTTAACCAAACTTCGAAGAAGGATGGTTTTTGCGTAGAAATTTTAACATATTTTATCCGAAAACACCTATTTTACAATTCGAGTCGTTCCGATTTAAAGTTGGAATATTTTTCGTATGCACACTTACGGATTTTATTTTCTTTTTTAATTGTAGGTAGCGGGCTATGCCCTCCAATAATGATTTGGGTCTCATGTAAAATTCAATTTCTTACTACGCCACATCAGAGTCGCATGAAAATTGCAAAGCGTAGGCACCCAACCAAAAATACAAATTCCAAACACTCATAATTTTTCGGATTTTTATAATTAAAACTTTGCTCAGATTCCAGATTTCAATTCCAACTTTCAAATCCAATTTTAACTCCAAATCCAATTTTAATTCTATTTTTCAAATGCAATTCCAAATCCAAAAATTTCAAATACAATTCCAAATCCAATTTCAAATTCAACTCTAAATTTCAATTTCCAATTTCAATACTAATTCCAAATATCCAAAATTTAACTCCAAGTTCAATTCGAAAATGCAAAACAAGGACCGAACATCAAATTTTGTGTTATATGATTTATTCGTGCTAAGCATTTATATCATGTAGTGTTATTTGCTGTATTGAAATATTGCACGTACACGTTCAACTGGGGGCTTTAAAATCTGCGATTTTAGAAGCATTTGCAAACTAGGGGCTCTTAAGCCATTGGCTTGTTTCGAAGGCCATTATAATACCCTTCAATTGGGGGCTCTAAAATCTGCGATTTTAGACCCGTCAAGTGTAGGAGTAAATGTCCTTAACAATAGTGCGATCACATAATTAAATCTCAATAATAAGAATACAAAGGGATGATGAATATTATAGTCAACTGGTCAACATAAATCGGTAACGATAAGCTCAATTGAGTTTGACGTTACTGTCGTATGACGGTGGTGATCAGTTGATCCCTTGAGGTCACACCTAAAGGACAATCCCCTAATCATGTACATTAATTAATTGTATAGTGATACAGATTAATTAATCCCTTAAAATGAACCGAGTTTAAATTATGAGTGAGAAATATATCTTATTGTAATATGATTAAATAAGATTCATTTTGGTAATTTAATTGTTATATTACTAAGAATGCATTATGTTTATGAAACATTTGAGATAAGTAAAGTTGGTCGATTATAATTACAAACTGTTGTAGATTATTTTAACCAAATATGAGAGGACCCATTTTATTTACATGTAATTATAAAATGTGACTTAAAATGTTAAGTCTAATTTATTTGTTATGAAATTGCATTTAAATTGGTTAAATGCACATTTATAAGCAAAATTACATGTTACATGTCACATGTCACACTTGTGACAAATGACAAATTGCAAAAATAAAATGGACACCCATATTACAAGGGTGCACCGGTTTTGGTAGTGTACAAAAGGGTGATTATTTTTGTGTATTATTCTAATTAGGAATTAGACATAATCATACCCAAAACTATTACCAACACTCAACCTTTTTACATTGTTAAGAACAATTGGAAGTGACAACACCCCACCCATGTGGGGTGTGGGTGACCGGTTTTAACAAGCCAAAGAGGGCTTGTTTTTCCCTCTTAATATATACCATAACATCTCATTTTTGCATGTATGCTTATCTTTCTACAAAATCTCTATCTCTCACTAAAAGAAATTTAAGAAATTCTTCTTGTGTTCCTACACTAATAATATCATTACTAAGGGTAGTAATATATCTATTAGTTCATAATAAGGGCTTCTACTATTTAATACTAGTGTAGTATTTTGTAGAGATTAAGGGTAGTCTTGGGTGCAACTAATTGGAGAGTTTCTAATTTGAAACTTGGAAGATCATCCTTCTTATTTAAGCTCAAGAACAATATTTGGAAGGTGTCCGAATATTGTGCCCATTTTGTTTATATTCAATGTAAGGAAAATGTTTCTTCTTATCTTTGTCTTATTTTGTTATGCATGCATAAGATCTAAATAGTTTAAGAGTAAACTATTCATAATATGATATTAGAAATGTCTAATATCGAGTTTAAGAAACTTACAAGCGGTATCAAGAGCCAAGGTTGTTGCATGCATAATCGATTTATAGTTTTTTCGAGTTATGGTAACTTAAAGAAAACTAGTAATTTGTGTTTTATAAGATAAAATCACAAAGTTATTTGCATGTCAATATATTATGGTCAATCGATTTAGGTCATTTTGATGATTTATGGAAATTTATAGTGCTCAAATATGATTTTTAGTATTTTTATTACATTATATTGAGTAAAATGATGTTTAAAATGCTAAAAAAATTTATATGATAAAATGAAATTTTTCTGACCTTGAAATTTTTACACAATATCACACATGCATTTGACTTACTGTATGTAAAATGTCGTGTGAATTGGACGTATTTCGTGTGATGTATGATTTTTATATGATAAAATGAAATAAATAAAGGTCAATTGGTTAAAAATAATTCCGCTTTGAATATGACCATGAAAGTTTAGTATGTTGTCACATGCATAGTTTCGTGTCAGACTGGAAAATTTCAGACTGATGTGATTTGTCTAGCATGATTTATGAATTTTTAATGTAAAAATGGCATAAATAGTGACTAATTTAGCAAATATAGCTAAAATAAATTTCATGTCAAGAGAAAATTTTTCCTGGTTGCATAAATGTCCCAGATTTCAGATCTAAAGTTGAAAATTTAATATGATTAGTTTTTGCATGCTTTATGTATTTTATTTGATAAAACCAATAAAGCACAACCATTTTTCTCAAAAACCGATTCGAAATTTTAAACCATGATTTTTGACATTATGAGTGTCATGGAAATGTTCCAGAATGTTCAAGAATTTAAAATTCAAAATATGAAATTATTGTAATTAAATTTGAATTTATTTTATTAAAATATGATTTTAAAGTCTAAATATGAGCAATTATACAACAACAAGTTGAATTATTGTCAAAAATTGAGTGATGACTAATTTTTGAAGCCTAAATGAGTTGGGATAATTAACTTGGACTTAAATATGATTTAAGTATTGTTTGGTGATTTTAAAGTGTTATTATCACGCATTTCCGTAGAACCGGGTTATATTCGATATAAACCGTTAAATAGGGCGATTTAGCATTTAACATGAGCATGTTTTATACATATTATAATGCTGCATTTTATTTATGAATGTCATATTTTCATTTTATGAATGTCATATTTTGGTTTATGTAATTTGGAATTATGTAATTTTTCCTTGTATGGCCTTAGTTTTAATCGATATTCCCCGAAATGTAAGGGAATATTGATTCGGTTGTAATTTAATGTGATCTTGAATAACTTTTATTGTATTATTTTATTTTACAAATGTATAATAGGAAATTATTGTAATTTTATTATATATTTTGTAACTAATTGTAAAACCGGAGTTTCCCAAAGACGGTGCCATTCAGAAAGGAGTTCCGAGAGAGACGGTGACCTTGGGAGGCGTGCTTATGAAGTTCAAGGGACCAAAGGAGTTGGTTTACGAACTTGTAATAGATTATATGATTTTCTATTCTAGGAAAGGCCATACTAGGAGTTTTATTTTATGCTTGCATTTTACTTAATATGTTTGCATGCATTGCCAAATCGCCATAACAAGACATGCATATTTTATCGAGTTTTCGTCCGTGCCAATTATAATTATCGTTCATTCATCGATTTAGTTCACTTAAACGAGATAGATAATAAATTAACATGACCTCTCATAATAAATAATTGAGATCAAGCCTTACCAAATGTAGAACCCATGAATCCCAATTTCGCAAGGAAGTAGGCTCGGCTCACCGGGGTGCTAAACTTGTTACATTGGGTAAGTGGGGTAATAAATGTTATTATTTCGAAATTTGGATTGAGCTGAACGGAAGTATTCGCGACCGTAGCCGCATTTATTCCGGGCTGAAGATAAATATTAAAGTAATATTATCGACCGAGAGTTCTAATGTAGAATCGATTAAAGAGTTAATCCACCGAATTATGTAAATGAGGGATGAATCGGCTTACCGTGCCCAAGTTGATATGAACTTGGATCTCGGAATCATTTATAATAGTTGGGTAGAGGTCACTATTTAAATATTAAAACTTGTTTAAAATGTTTACAAGATTTTAAAATGATAAATGTTGACATTTTTTTTATGTCTTAAATTTGTAGTTAACTTTGTACAATCGCAATGGCTAGTTCATCCAACACCAATGCTCCAACTCTCAAAAATGTCTCATGGCTTCAATCCTTTATGGATCGATGCATGTTAGAAAAGAATGGCGCTAATTTTACCGATTGGAATGCACAACTCCGCTTGGCCGCGAAAGGTGACGACAAGCTTCGTTTGTGGGAAATATCGGTATACTTCCCTTTAAATTTTTCGGATTATAATGAAATTATAACTATATGAATTTCTAGTCATAAATGAAATTGCATAATATAAACAAGAGATTAAGAAATAACCTTCGATCCTAGAAAAAGGCCTAAAAACAAATACCAAAGTAGGTATTCTCCTAATCGTAACACCAAGATGATTCAAGAAATGCCTTCGTCGTGCTAGAACGAATACCCAAAAATTACTTCTACATTTGTGTGTATATTGATGATGAATATGAAGATGAATAAGAAAGTACAAAATCAGAATTTTTCCTCCTCTTTTTCACTTGTGTGTGCCATGAGAATTAGAGTAACCTAGGGTTTGATTTTTTTTCTTTTTATCTCACTTGAGCCGTCAGAATTCAAGAGGAAAGAATCAAAAATCCAAAAACCCTAGTTTCCTTATTTATCTCAACCTCTATTAGGTAATTAGCATATAATTTTATATGTACATAATGTAATGTAACACCCGCAAATGTACCCTATTTTTCTAGTAAAAATATTTTTACGGATACTTTTCAACAAATTTAAGTTTTAATATAGAATTTTATGTTCCGAGTCGAATTTAGAATTTCCGAGTTCGTATTTGGAATTTCCGCGAGATTCCATGAGAATCCCGTCTTAAGGCGTCTTTAACTTTTCTTGACTTTTGAGTCGTCTTTGACTTTTCTTGACTTTTGAGTCGTCTTTGACTTTTCTTGACTTTTGAGCCGTCTTTGACTTTTGTTGACTTTTTTCTTATAAATATCATACTACTATTTAGTCTATTTTTCATTCACAAACACAACACATTACTTCATCACTAAGAAACCCAAACCAAAACCCTTGCCTCCATACACTTTCCGATCTTTGAATCACCGTATCTCCTTCGTTTCTTATTGGAATTCACGTAAGTTCGTCTCATTCTTCCCCTCTTACCTTCCTCTATCCGTTTTGGTAATAAAATTACCGTCTTTCTCGCTTTTTAAATTATCCGTCTTTCTCAAGGTGAAATATATTCATCTTTTATTACCTAATTGTAGGTGGAGACTACTAGGAAGGCTTAGTAATCGATTAAAGACGCGTAAAGGTAACGGTGAAGGGTTATTCGATATCATTTACGTGTTTTACATGCTTTATATGTTAGAACTCGTATTTAGAATACGATTAGTAAGCTTTGGATTCATGTTATTGATGATGATTGTTGTTATTTGATGATTGTTGATGATGAATATTGATTGTTGATAATTATTAGAAGTGAAGTAGGAGAATTGAAAATGATGGAACTTGTGTATGTTGTTCTCGGGTAGGAAGTAGTCCTGGCCGAAGGGCCGGCTGCCGGTTCAGTGCCCGGCTGAGAATTCACTGCACCGACCCTTTTTCGTAGAATGATCATATCTCCTTTGTTACTTGTTTGTTTTGGGCTTGTGACCACTCGTTAGAACCGTAAGAGGATAAGCTATCACCTCGACTTGGAATTTCTGCATTCCCTTATCTAGAACTCTAGTTATGACAGTTTGAAGTGGACCCTTGTTTTAGTTAGTTTCCAAACTTGGTTTTTGTGGGTAGTTGTGCTCCGAGCCGGGGTACCGGCCGCCTCCCTCCACCCCGGCCTGGAACACGGCTGTGTTTTCTTCTTGAAATTTCTAAATCTCGTAATTTATAATAGTTCGCATGATTCGTTTATCGTATAATTTTACGTAGTGACTTATAATATTCATGTTTTGGATATATGATATTTTATTCGCTTGAATCACATGTTTTGTGACGGTTTTTGGTATATCCCTCTTTGAGTCGGTTTTTACATATGTTATGATTTGAGCACTAATGATTTTGTGCTATGAACTCTCATTTCCCGGCTACACCCTTATACTCGTTAGAATGGAATGTCGGAGCGATGGGGTGTATCCTTGATGCTTGTATGCATGTTTAGTGGGGATATGACGACGTTGTTAGGAGGCGAACGCAATGCGTTGATCGACCCGACCGTCCAATGTTGTATACCTGCGAGGTGGTGTTATTGCATGTAGCGTACTAGCTTGACTTTTGACTATAGATCTCTTTCCGCCTCTTTCGTGAAGGTTGACCGAATTTGGGGTACTCGACGTCTTTGTATGATCGAGTCTTGAATGTGGAACGTCTTACCACATGTCGAATCGGAACATGTCTTATTCCAAGAGTCTGGCCAGGTTTAGTTTTGGATGTGGAACGTCTTACCACATGTCAAATCGGAACATGTCTTATTCCGAGAGTCTGGCCAGGTTTAGACTAGGACCGTATTATTATCATCGTCCTACCGAGAGGATTAGAGTCTTGTGTGTACGAAACGTCTTATCGTACATGATTCCGGGAAACGTCTTATCCCGTGAACTTCTTTGTCTAGGTCATGAGTATACGCAACGTCTTATCGTATACGGTTCAGGGAAACGTCTTATCCTGTGGACTTCCATTGGCTTATCTTGCTATTGTACACGATGCTAGTGCGTTTCATTTACCGTGAGAGATGTCGTCATTGTGTCGGTGTGTTTGGATGGATGATTACATGAATGATTATATGATTGATCATTGAATGACTTGGCATGTTTTGTTTGTCGAGTCTCAATCTTATCAAACTTATACCGCTAACGGTGAGATGTAAGCCCTAGTGAGCGTATTCGGTTGCCTAAGAGAGTCTTCCCCGAGTCTTGAATAACATGATGGTTCCTCAATTTGATTTCCATATGAGCTTATCATTATATATTGGATTGCCTATTTATTCTTATCGTAACTCACATGGATATCTATATATGCATGATTTCACTTTTGTATTTCCTTATATGTACGTTTAATGTGATATGGCTGGGAGAACCCGTAGTTACTCTCCACTGACTGTGGCGTTCATGTTTTTCATGGATGAACAGGTTGCTTGATTGGATTGCTTTTTGCTTGTGGTATTTTGGGTTCGGGTGTGAGCTAGCGGGCGTTGTCCCTGGAAGTTTCACCTCTAGACGATTTTAGCTAGTTTTGCTAAACACTTGTTCTTTGCTAACATTTAAGAGACCCCGTCTCTTTGTTATATTTCCGTACTTAGTTGTAACATTTTGACACTCCTCGTTTTATTTAACTTGCATGTATAAAAGTTTTTTAAAAACTACCTATTTCCGCAATATAATTCACATGCTTGTTTGTTTATTATTTCCGCATTCGCGAGGGTTGTCACAGTTGGTATCAGAGCTTTATCGCTCCCGACGCACACACGTGAACCCTAAACTTAAATTACTTGACCTTGAAATAATCAATGAGAGATGGGTAGACTTAAGGACCTAAGGTGGTAGTCTGTGGGGTACTTGATGTTTGTTAGGTTCTAACTTGTTTGTTTGATTGTGTTGAGTGATGTTATGTTTGTTTGTATCTACCGTTTTGAGGTGGATCATTGTGTTACTTAGAAAAAGTATCCTTTACCGAAGATTGAAGATTGACAAGTCTAATTAAAGTGTATTACTTCTTCATCTATGAATTCTCTCGTCCTTATTGATTATGCTCTCTTCCTTCTATCTAGATGCTTCTTTCTCTTCCATCTTGTTTGCCTCTTGGAAATTACTCTTGATAGTTCCTCCATCTTACCATTGGTATCCTTACCTTCCTCTTGTAACATTTTTATGGATGTCATACCCTTTTGTTTGTGGTATATTGTACTTGGTCGGAAGAACTTTGATTTTTGTGGAATATTAGTGTTTGTTAAAATGAATTTGTGATTTAAGGAAAATGGTGTAGATCTAAATTCACCCTATATTGATGATTGGTTGTAACTCTAAGGAAAGGTAGTAAGATAATTTTGATGATTTTAATGCTTGATGCTTGTCATGACTAATGTGTGGATAGTTCATGATATTTGATGGTGTAAGGTTGAATGAGTTGGCTAGGAGTCCTTAACCCATTAGTGATTTAATCTTTTGAACAGGATTTTTGAATGATCCTTGAGGTTAAAATGGTTTTGCGATTAAGGGATTGTCTTGGTGGTTTTCTATGTGTTTTGTGCGTGTAAGCTGAGTGGGAAAAGCATGTGGCTATAGTTCTTGGATTTAAAGATATGATCTTATCTATGGGTATCGAAGACTCGTTTGGAGTAGTAAGGTTTTTTCGTTGAAGTTGAACATATTAATTGAGGATTATGATGTGAGTTATATGGCATAACTTTGGACGTTCATGAATGAGGTTTGACTTGAGGTTGTACGTTGTTCGTAATGAACTCGTGGCTAATGATTTGATATGGAACGTTTTGGTCGTTGTTCTACTGTGTCCGTATGAGTTGAAATAGATTAGGTATGTAAATTCCGTCTTGGTTTCTTCGGTTTTTGAAACCTTTGAGAGCGTGTCAGATTTTGGAATTTAGAGAATGTTACTATACTTGAGTTGCAATTCCGCAATTGGGATTCCGTGCTATATGAAAGGGTGGATGAATTGGGTTGTAATCGATTGTTAAATCTAGGTGTACCTTACTTTGATAATTTGTGGTACGAGGGCCCCTTGTAAGAGACCTTTGTTATTGAGATGATTTGCTTTGCTATCGCCCTGAGTTTGAAAAGGGAATTTTGTGGATTAAACCTTAAACCTTTTTCTCGTGCCATTATCCCTTTCCATTTCCTTTCATGCAAGTTCCTACTAAACCTGATTCCTAGGAAATTGTTTTCTCTTATCTTTTCCTTTGCTTGGCTATCTTCATAGCTATATCTATCCAATATATAGCTTTTGGCTCCCTGCCTCTAGCGTTCCTCTAATTTTCGTCCGATCTTATCGCGTTCGTGTTTCCCTCGAAATCTCCTATTGTTTCCAATGTCATGGTGTCATTGTCTTTCCTCTGGTGAGATGATTAGGTTGTTAGCTAGCTTCGTGTTGATTTTGATCATGAATAGGATTGGGATTTAAACCTTAGGATGAATCTGTTGGTGGTATTGTATCCTCTCTTGGTGGCTTCATTTTTTGAGCTTGCTAGTGTAGTGCTATTTTGGGAATCAAGTTGATCGAGATGATATTCGTTGTTGTGGAGTATTATATCGGTTGCTTGGGATATCATTTGGGAATTAGATGTCTCTAATTAGTGGATTCTAAAAGAGACTTTGCTTTAGGGTAATTGAGTTGGTACCCAAAGTTTGAGGAGTATTGTCATAAATGAAAATCGATTCATTTTGAGTTTTAGTTGAGCTGGATGATTTGAATGGTTGTCTGATTGCCTAGTGATTGGCCATTTGTGGTTTGGAATTAGTAATTCTCTTTTATTCTTAAGGAGCCGTAGTTTGCTAATGTGATTATTTATATTTGAGGCTTCGAGCGTAGTAATGATCGAATTATGGATGTTATGGCGTATTAAAGAATTATTATATTCGATAATGGATTGTGGATTTTCCCTTGTCGTGAGACTTTGGATGAGACTAGTTGGATCCTAGATAATTATGTTTGTTGCGTGGATTGTGTTTTGACTTTTGAGGATGAGAAAGTTCATTGTAAATTTAGGATAATGAGTTTGAAGTAAATTGGATTAAAGGATTTCATGGTAAGTCCTTTACTTTGTGGTTGTTAGTGATCACGTTTCCATAGATAAATATTTTGTTGGTAGTTTCTAGTAAGAGTTCTGATTAAACTAAGAAGATTAGAGTGCGTAATAAATCTTTCATGTGGATTGTTAGTTGTGCAGTCTACCGTGCCGATGGACCTTAGTAGATTCTAATGGGATTCGAATAATTGGGATTTGTTACTCGAAGTTTCGTGATTATGGAATATTTTTGTAGGATTTCTGATGATTGAAATTGATGAGTTGCAATTTGGGTAAATTGCATTCTCTTGAGAATTAGAGTATCAGTAGAGTTAGTACTATCGAGTTCTTGTAGATATTCGTGCCGATTTCATCGTGATCTTCCTATCCCTAAGAGTTCGATTTGTTTTGTTTTTGCGTGTTTTGTATATATTTTGTTACCCTGAATTGTGTGTGAAATGTGTGAGTCGCTCTATGTACGTGTAATGTCTTGTT